>OX442353.1:6776204-6826204 GCA_949357725.1 Hyperoplus immaculatus | reverse complement strand
GTACACTTTGTACATAGTTAACCTTATTTACCTGGTCATGTTAATCAGTGGTTGAAAAATCCTACATAATGGCATGCAATGAACAGATTTACATTTAGTAAGCATTTATATAGATGTCGGAAAACTATTTTTTCGGCTGGCCCCCAATGAAACAGTACAATCCTGACTTCTGCTACAGTGACGTCTCCCCCAAACCCCTAAAATGGTGATCACCATCTCCATAAGGAAGCAGACTGATTATGCACAAGTACCATAGAACCAAACTTCAGAAAATACTCAACTATCCCTTTAACCTTTAAAAACTTTGAGGTAAGAGCTAGTCTGGACATGGAGGTGTGAGTTATCATAAAGGACTGATATCATACAGTTCCAAAGAATCATGCAAAAAAATTAAATCCTGTCTTCCCACTTGAAACGTTAACACAGGTTGGACACATGTTGCATGCCAAGCCAAATTATAGACCAAGCAAATGGCCATAGTTTCTTTGAGAAGCAACCATCAACTGTAATACTGGCAACAATGTCAGTGAACATAGGAATTGGTATGGCTTCAGACATTTCTTTTCTCTTTATTTCAGTAACATGTTTCAGATGTGCCCTTCCTCCTGGCTGACAGAAGGTAATAGTGTGGAAAGTATGAAGTATTTAAGACTTTTTGTAAAAAGTTAGAAACCTTGCTTCTTCCTGAGTATGGATTGGATTTGAACGCATCCATGTTGGTGCGGTGCAGTCTCCCGTGCCACAGTGCACTGTACAACAATTACAAGTACATACAGTTAAAAAAAAAACTCAAGAGGGGAGTTTTAAAGGGGGTGCCAGCCAGGGGTTGTTTGTGCCACTCAGTCACCCACTAATGAGTAATCAACTTTCACAGCTTGAGTGTTGGGGTGGTAATTCGGGTTGCACACCATGTTCCCCAACCGTAGAGTAGCGATTCATTATCGTGAAGATCTGTATAATCAAACAATTAGTGAATTTCTTTCTCATCAACAAGGCCTGCTCCCCTGTCTGATGTGCTCGTGGGCGCATACCAGGGGGGTGGGGTGGGCTATGACAACTGGCTGCCTCTGTGACGTTTCCCTGGCTGCTTTCCAGTTTGGGGGGCGCGGTGAGGGTTAAACAGCTCTGATGAATGCTCACACACTACGTGGACGTGTCAGACTGGAGGAGCAAAACCATCGCGACAGTAATTGACACAACGGTTAAAATTTGAGAGCGAGAGAGGGAGAGACCCGCATAGAGAGAGAGGGAGACACAGGCATAGAGAGAGAGGGAGAGGGAGACACAGACAGAGAGAGAGAGGAGAGGGAGACACAGACAGAGAGAGAGAGGGAGGGAGACAGACAGAGAGAGAGAGGGAGGCAGACACAGACAGAGAGAGACGGAGAGAGAGAGAGATGGAGAGGGGGAGAGGGAGAGGACGGATTGTTTATGAGAGATGAAGGCAGAAAAGTGAAGGCACCTAATTGTGTCAGGCCTTGTTTCCTTGTTTGCAGCCTTGCTTCTGGAAAAAAAAGAACAGATTCATTTTAATCTTCATGGAGCAGGGAAATGAAAACATAAGCCACATTCTCCCATGGTGGTACATTCTCTTAATATGAGTTATTATTTCTCTTGTGACCGGCGGCTGCAATATGTCTGGTCATGAGCTCAATCTTTCTCTGGGTTGAAACATTGAAATCACTTCAGATGAAGGACTTATTACTTGAAATATTCAAATTAATAATATATCATTGTATATCAATATTTAAATTAATAATACATATTTATCATATTAAAAACACTAGTGGTGTGGTGCTTGCAGCAAAGAATCATTTGGCATATGTGACTTGATGTCTGTATTGTTTGCAGCAGCAACAGCAATCTGATTGGTATTATACACTACAGGGAATGGAGGATAAGCTGATACAGTTATTGCCATAATAAGCCATAATGCCAAAGAAATGCAAATTTTTTTAGACAACATAAACTGAAACTTGTCCCCTATTGGTCAAGTCTGACAATGCTGAAAGAGGACATTTGGAATTAAAAAGACACAAAGACAACATAGGTGCACTGACAAATACAATTCAAATTCACCTCAGCAATAACATGTAGCTTCAATAATGAAGCTATAAAAAAACAATAAAAGAAAACAAGGAATCTTTTCTTTTTATGTACGATATGAATTCTCCAGAGAGTATTTACACACACATTCATGCGTACACAGTGCATGAAAGGCAGCAGTGTTGCTGAGTGGTTGAACAGATTTGTCTGTGGTGGTGTCCATATGTAACTGTGCCAGGCAGCAGGTAGTCATTAGACTAACACACGGTGCCCCTCTGATGCCCGTTTGGCACCGGATCTGAGTGACAGAGAACAGTGTGTGTGTGTGTGTGTGTGTGTGTGTGTGTGTGTGTGTGTGTGTGTGTGTGTTAGTGTGAGGCACACTCACTGCTTAGTAATAAATGAGGTTAAATGGCTAATGGTCTATTGTACCGTTATTGAGTTGCTGTCCTAGGAAATGATGTGAGTTGATAAAATCTGCTTAATTTACTAAATGCATAAAAAATGTAGCTGGGATTGTTTTTCCACTGAATATCGATTGTAGCACATTAGCACACTTACATTGTAGCTAATGAGATACCATTAACTGAAAGGGTCAATGGACTCTGATGTACGCATAACAATTTATGACAATTAATTCCAGCAAACTCATTATCATTATCAAGGAATGTGTTATGTAATCAATGTGCAAATCCTGATGTGAATATCCCGCTGTAAGGATATTAATTTGCTTCCTAAACAAATGCACGCGCCGCTGGCACAATTTTGTGCGCTGGTGTTGTAGAAAAAACTACTGCTTTTATTAAAAAATGCAGCTAGAATCAACAGACAGTCCCTTGTAGTTGCTTTGAAGGTCACATATTATGCTAAATGCACTTTTTAAATGTGTTCTAACATATCCATGGTTCCACGGTGTGCCTAGAGACTGCCAAAATATAAAAATAATAACAATCTCTCCTTTTCTCACTCTCCCCCTTTCTGAAACCCCCACCCGTCCCCCCCAATATACTCCAGTCAGAATTCTCGCCGACTATTACGTAATAGTCGGCACAGCCACATCCCCATATTTTCTTTATATGTCCATGCTTCCCCCCCAGAAACGTCCACCGTGCACTAGTCTATGATAACCCCCCCCCCCCATTTCTTATTGGTCCACGGCCCCGAGATCCGATGAAAAATTTTCCGAGCGACAGCCATGTTGTTTTCCCCGCTGAATGTTACATACACCAACACAGAATGCTTTTGCTCATACTCCACTAATTTATCTTAACCACAGCAGTCTATTAATGCCTCGTTTTTAATAACACAACGGATAGGAAGCTACCTGTGCTTTTTTTTGAAACGGTGAAACTAAAATAATAGTTTTTATTGGTAGTTTTGCCTGACTGGTGTATAGCTATTAGCTTTGGGACAAGCAACCAGCATTTGCTCATAACACGCTGTTTATATTCCCCACAGCAGTCTGAAAATGACTCGTTTTTAACATGACAAAGGATGGGAAGATATTCCTGTAGAAATCTAACTTTGAAGCTACTGTTTTCACTGGTTTAAATCGTCTGAGTCTTATTTTTAGCGTTAGCGCCCATGTAGCTTTGGTTGTAGCACCAAGTTTTGCTCCTAATACACTAACTTAGCTTTCCCCTTGCAGTCTATTAATGCCTCGTTTTTAATAACACAACGGATAGGAAGCTACCTGTGCTTTTTTTTAAACGGTGAAACTAAAATAATAGTTTTTATTGGTAGTTTTGCCTGACTGGTGTATAGCTATTAGCTTTGGGACAAGCAACCAGCTATGGCTTAGCTCCGGGTAAACACTGTGTTCGCAGTCACGCAGTGTCTCTCTAGTATCGCGAGAGCACGGCAGAGACGGTGGGAGAGCCCCATGGACATATAAAGAAAGCCCGGCAGAGAGGTGGGAGGGGCCAGCCAGATCGCACAAATATAGGTCATCCTGAGACCAGAGGACAATCAGGGTATAGAGGCTTGCTACAATAAATGATCTGAACGGGGTTTTCAGCAAACATCTAAAAAAATAAGTATTAGGGACTACTTAGACCATATAAAATTGACAGCAAAGTGCATAATATGTGAGCTTTAAAAAGGGAAAACTCCCACCAACATGATCAATGCTACTTGTATCACCTGCATAACCCAGACAAACTCTCTGGCACTTCCCCCATTGACTTTCTATATACAGCAATATACAGTAGTGTAATTATTACACATACACTTGATACATCACTGGCCAATTAACCTTGGTTAGTCCTTTTTTCAAAGTATTAAAATATCGAAGTGACGTCAGGCTAGCAACATCACTTCAAATACTGGCTGTATCATTGCAAGAAACTCTTTGCAAGAAACGTAAAAAGGTTAGAGTGAAATGGGCTGGAATGGGTTACAAACATTTTAAACACACTGAACCCAGCCCTACAATACAAATGGTGTTTTTTGATTGAATATTTTATATAGTGTACAAATGAATGCTTTGTTAGAGCCCCTAAATGAATATTATGTGCATTCAGATTCAACAACTCTTGTAGATACACCTGAAAAGGAAACCCCTTGATCCGGTTACTTAATAGCATTGTTAATAACTAGTACCACATCAGAATTGGAATGATTCCAATTATCCTTGTAACATTATAAAGCTATAGCAAAAAGCTAGCCATGCTCTGTCAAAGGTCGAATGCTGAAGGATTTTAAGTGGTACACTGATTTATATGTTGGAGGTGTTCAAAAAAAATCTGTTCTTTTGTTAACTTTGAGTGTTAATATATTTACAGCACATATCTTTAAATGTATAGTTCATCATTTGGGGAATTATGCTGGTTCACGATATCAAGTAACAGAACAGATTGATAAACTGCTTACCATCCACCTGTAACAAAGTAAAAGAGGAGGTCATGAGGCACCAGTGCATTTCAATTAACAACTGTATTTGTCGCTGCGATAACGTAATCATAACATGCACATGATACATCTTTATTGCTTTTGCATGAAAAACAATATCAATCTGGGCCAGTGAATAATCCAGAGCTGAAATCAAATTTGTTTGTGTCTTGCTGTGAACAAACCTCCCCATTATTGCTACAGCAGTGTGTGTTTGTGTGTGTGTGTGTGTGTGTGTGTGTGTGTGTGTGTGTGTGTGTGTGTGTGTGTGTGTGTGTGAGTGTGTGTGTGACACAGAGATAGGCTGATAATGTTCACAGGTCTGATATGCTTCAGTGGGTTATTAAAGTGGGACAAACTTTCTTAACACAGTCCACATGATGCAGTAAGTGTATCATGTGTAAACAGCTGTAAATAAGTGACCTGTATGAAATAACAAAGCGCACGTTGTACCATCACACAAAATAAATGGCATTCTATCAAGGGAACACAAACACAATGCATACGTTGCTTGGTCGATATCTATGCCATTGATAAGGTGTTTATGTTAGTAAATAAGTTGGCAGTCCAAGGCACTTTAAAGGTAAATTTAAGATAGAGTTCTAGATTATGTCTTGAAAAAGACATTTTTTATTTTACTTTTTTATTTTTCAACCAAACCATTCATTTTGTAAGAGATAGGGTTAAAAAGCAATACAGTTGACACAAATAACAAAATACAGAGACTGAAGTAAATCTCTTATCATTACTGTGCTGTTAAATATGTTGTAAAATGCTGCTGGTACATGGAATGGTTTAAAACTCTACAAAGCTTGATAAGAAATTATCAAGACAGCAGCAAGCTATAACAATGAATTAATAACCTTGGCCTCTGTGCAGAGTGCACCTGGAGTTCAGCCTCTGCAGCACACTCAAGGAGACATCTCTGATGTACCATAGTGTGTGTGTTTGAATCTGTGTGTGTGTGTGTGTTTGTGTGTGTGTTTGTGTGTGTGTGTGTATGTGTGTGTGTCTCTGTGAGAGTTTTATCTCCTTTTCCCCCCCTCATCTCAATAAAAAGTTTTGGTTGTATCAGCACAAATTAGCATTGATGGTACCTAGCTAATCTCACACAGCTGCAGAATGGAGCATTAGGGAGAGGGTGCAGGGCCCCGGCCCATCTGTGGAGGGACCCACTCACAGTCCCCTGAAACCAACATCACTTTGGCCTTGTCATATGGTCCCCGCAGTGTGGCTTTATGTGTGTGTGTGGCTTTATGTGTGTGTGTGTGTGTGTGTGTGTGTGAGGGAAAGAGAGAGAGAGAGAGAGCGACAGAGGGAGCCTGTCGCTGTGTATGTGTGTATTTGTTTGCTTACGTCGCATTAACTTACAGAACACCTTGCATGGGAAACTGCTGCAAACTTGAATGTAGTGGTGTTGCTTTAATGGTGGGAAAGCAATTCTCTACAGATGATTCCCCCCTGTAGACCCACACAGCTGTGATCAAGGTGCTATTTAACAGAGATGACAAATTATTTCATTGAACATTCCTCATGAATTATAGTTTGTATTGGGTACCAGAGTTGTCACTGTTTTTGCACCCATCGGTTCCCACTACGCTAAATATTGCTCTGGTCAGCTTTCTTCCTCTCTTGAATCTTTTAAACTTTTTCTTCCTCCTGATATTACAATGTGATATGAAAAATGTATGTCTTACCATTAGAGAGATGATTACATGTAATAAGAAATATGCTTGATGTTTTTGCAAGGGAATGGTCACCATTAGAATTATACCTGAAAGAAGAATGGTCTCTACAGTAATATGTATAGGGGTATGCATTTGAAAAGTGACTGAAGAACCACATGAAATATCGAATTTGGCACTGCAACTGCTAGTTTTACTATATTTAACTTTTATTTTGTTTCTTTATGTGACTGTCTGTGCATGTATTGAGGTCTATATGTCTTGTATCACTGTGTGGTTCCTTGTATTGTCTCACATAAAATAAAATGTATAAACAAATAAATAAATAAATAAATTCTTCATTCAAGGGCCAGTCCTATCCTATGCATGTGGAACAGGTTGAGGTGTGTAGTCTTTCTCCGGCCTGTGCCCTGTCATGCTGCACATCAGCAGCTGTTAGCAACTTCAGACCAGAGCAGAGAGTTAGAACATGAAGAACGCTATTTCCATTCCACTTCACATTACTGAATGATTGTTTAACAGGCCACACTTCCTTGGACACATCTGATTAAAGGTGCACTATGTAACTTTGGGTGCGTAGTAGAAATAGGTATATTCTCATTACTGAACAAACAAAAGTTTCCGCAAATGAAAATTGGATCCCTGGAACACTGTTTGAAGTTAAAAATCTTCCTGAAAAAGTCACTGTTTCACTGTTGTTGTTAACAGCAGCAGGGCCCACAGTTCGGTTTGCTTGCATATTTTAGTCTAATGTTTGGTCCCAGGTGCCTAAAATTATTTTCTTTTGATTTAGAAGCTACAATTATTCAATATCAAGAATTACATGTAGAGTAAATATATTTCTATTCTACACACTACGGCTGATCTTAAAAAATAATGTAGTTAGCATGGTGTAGGAACACGATTTGGGACATACTTTTACTAATTTATTTAATCCTAAAATCGCGCCTTGATCTTGCTTATATATCTTCACATCCAGACGCAGCTCCATCGATGGGACGTATTTAATGCAGACCATACCGTACTAAATAGCAGAGAAGTATGGGTATTGGAACGCAGGGCACAAGTTGCATAGTGCCCCTTTAAGAATAAACAGCACTGTATCCACAACTGGGCTCTCTACTCGTTGTACATCTATACTTTCTGCTCTTGGCGGTGGTTGTCTTGAAGCCGTGTCATGTGTCAGAGCTCAGGTGGTGCAGAGGGCCGTCTGACTGGGCGCCAGTGTCTGGACAGGCCAGACGATAGCGTGGCTCTCTCCCTGTCAACACTGACGGCCGTGTCAGACGCACCGCACTGAGAGCTGCTCTGGCTCACTGATGGACACAAGTACGCCTTTCATCCGTACATAGGAGATACATGCATACAAATGTGATTCCATAAAAATACAAATAAAAATCTATCTTTTAAAGGTGCATTGTGTAACTTTGGGTGTGTCAGAGAAATGTACATAACCGAATAAAACACAACTTTCCTCACAGGCATATTGGATCCCTGGAACACTGTTTGAAGTTAGAAAGTTACCGAAAAAGTAACTTTCAATTCACCCCTAACCCTATACGTTTGGTTCCAGAGGCTTCAAAATAAATGTGTTTTGATCTATGATGATAGAACTATTCAACACTTCATTACATGTAGGGTAAATATGTTTTGTGAACTAACTGCAGGCTCTGCTCTGCAAATGTAAAAAATAAAACCTTTCCGCTAAAAGTGCATAGTGCACCTTTAACATCTCCCCTTTTTGAATGATCCAAAAAATAAATTCACTAATTTGTGACTGGTTAGAGCATTTGCCTGTACTTTGTGTGCGCTGAAAACCAATTCTGATGTTAACACACAGCCTAGGATCTGTAAACTGGTATGTAGACAAAGTATATGCAAACAATAGGGGCCCACTCTAGCTAGCAACATGGGCTGTGTTCTCTCAAGTGGTTTTCAAAGCACACACAGTATGTATGTACAGGCAGCGGATCGAGAGGAGATATTCACTACATTTTGACAAAAAGTGATTTTGACAACAGACACTCCGTAATCATTGACTCCACCTTTAACTCAGTGTGGGCCTAACCTAGTCTAGGTTAAAACTTCCAAATGAATTACACAACTAACATTGTTGCCGCAGACGGTGGACTGCTTTGTGATGGTGTTCAGATGAAAAAGTTCTAGCTAAAGGAAACGTCACTTTAGATTTGGCTTGCAGACCATCACTCTCTGCAAAGCATCTCATCCTCTCCTCCTCTCCTCCCCCCTTTGCCCTCCATCCTCGCTCAGCCCTTCACCATCCACAGAGACCATTAAGTTAATGAGAGCTGAGGTAGGGCTGGCTGCAGCAGGCTATTTCCTCTGTTCCATCCCCTCTCTCTCTTACTCCTACTCTCACTCTCTCTATCACTTATTCTCGGCCATCTCTTCTCCTCTCCTCATCTCCTTCCCCTTCTCTCCATCCTGTAGATTTATTATTGGAGGCCCGTTGTCGTCGCCAAACTTGTGCCACAGCAGCAGCAGCAAAGCTCTGCTACTCGGGGCGACTCAGGGGACAGACTTTTCATTTCCGCCCTTTTAACGAGTTGGCGGTGTGTGTGTGTGTGTGTGTGTGTGCATACTGGTTGATGGGGGGTTGGGGAGGCCAGGCTTCATCGTGGTCCTCTCTCCTCCTCCTCCACTCTCTCAGACAGAGATAATGGGGGAGCTGATAGCAGCCTTGGAGACTACTGTGGCTCCAAGCACAGATATGGACCGATAACGCCTCCACCACCTCGCCTACTGCTGCTGCTTTGTGTGTGTGTGTGTGTTTGTGTGTGTGTGTGTGTGTGTGTGTGTGTGTGTGTGTGTGTGTGTGTGTGTGTGTGTGTGCGTGTGTGTGTATGTGGTTGTAATTGTACAGTGCCGTAACACACACACACATACACACACATGAATCCATGTATACAAACAAATCTGGATGTGTCTTTACATGATTTTTTCAGTGATATTTCCTCTGTCTTTGAGGTTGTATGTGACTTTACATTTGTGTGTGTGTGTGTTTCTGTCTATGTTCTATTTGCATTTGTCGGAGTCTTTTGTGGTAGTTTTGCGTGTGTGTATGTGTGTGTGTGATTGTGTACGTGTGTGTGTGTGTGTGTGTGCTGAGCTGCTACGTACGGTATGTGTGTATACCTTCTTGTGTGTGTGGAAGTGTGTGTCCTACATCTGCTCGTCCAAAAGTGAGTGAGTGTGTGTGTGTGTGTGTGTGTGTGTGTCTCTCTCTCTTTCCCTCTGTGTGTCTCTGCAGCCTCCTTCATCCCAGCAGACATTCCTGCCTTCCTTTTTATGGGCACTGGAACAGCTGGCCACCCCAGTAGGGCATTCACACAATGAGACAATCACAATATATGAGCCTATGGTGCCACACACACACACACACACACACACACACACACACACACACACACACACACACACACACACACACACACACACACACACACACAATGCACATCCAGGTTGCAGAGACACACATAAACACTCTCCTGGCTATTGTTAATATGTTTCCTGTTGTGCTGTTGTGTGACAGTGGCATCAGGACTCAACAAACCATAGTGGCTTTACTGTTTGTCATCACTTCTCAGGATATGAGAAGGCTTCTCTTATTGTTGTCTTCTGGGCAAGGCACATACATACATGGCAGCAGCTTCCTTCCGTCCTTCCGTCCTGGCGTTTAAATTCCTTTTTTATTTTTTTGCCCGTTAGACTTGATGAATGGCGAAAGGCGAATCTCTTCTCTGTACCTCACACAATCTCTCCTCGTACGACAATCACGTCCTGACAGTTCAAATGAGAAAATGATTAATAGGGGCCCGTGATTAACATAATGAGTTATTATCCGGGACAGAAAGAAATTATTTCATCAAGCCATGGCTATATTTATCTTTCTTCACCTATGCACCTGTTTCTGCTCGTTTCACACACACAGCGTTTTATTGCATCTGAGATTACAATGTTTTTCCATCCGCAGCTATGCACACTGATTAGTTTTGAAGGGTGGCAATATGATTGGGTGTGAATTGTTTCCTTTTGTGACATGAAAATGCATATTCATGAGTCCCCCCCACGCTCAGCTTGAAATACAGCATGTGTTTCATTTCACAGAACAAATTCTCTGCAATGCTATCCATACATTGACGCAGCACTGAAACTGAATGCCAGCACATAATGTACTGTATATTTGCTCTAATTTTCAGGTACTGCTTACTGAACCTCACACATTATACAAGACCGTTTTTATTAAAGGTAATAAACACTTCATTAAATGGGAAGACATGTCTGCGTTTAGTAATACAACATAGTATTGTGGGCTGAGTGAACCAAGGTAGTTTTTGACAGATCATGACAGATGTTGTCAATTGCATCATGGGAAATGTAGGAGGATTCCGATTTTTTTCTTTAGCTAAAGCCATATGGACTAAAATTCAGTAGAACTGTGAGATGGAATGGTGCCTGTGAAAGACTCACTGCTGACACATTTTCTTTTCAGTTATTGGCCCAAGGGGAATTTCTGCCACTGTTATTGCCCTCTGTCTTTAACATGGTAAAAACTGATTCTAAACTCTGCACTTTGACTTTATGTCTCACAGGGGAGGGGGTGGGCTGATCCTAGACATGTGAATTTCACCTCATCAATTGACACTGAATTTAAAAAGACAAAAACAGACAATAAATCGGGGTAGATCACATGAATGATTTAGAACTGTGGACAAAATACTAAATGGACCAAGAGGAGATTTGGTGTTGTCAGTCACAAAAGAGTCTTATAATAAAAACAATTGTGACGCCATTTTTCCATGTGAGAGATAAAAAAATCACACAAATTGCCCAGAGCATCTTTATTTAATATAAAGTATTCACTTTGACTGTTATTTTGGAAATATGTCCTTAAAGGAGAAGTAAACGATATGCTCCTTTTAGCTAAATTCCTGTCAGTGACTGCAGTTAGCGGTCCCCTCCCTCGTCCCTATGTCCCCTTCACATGAACGCGCAGCCGTCTTCATCAGATAGTGCCGCGATGGAGAGCAGCGAGTCATCGTTCACGGGCACAGAGACCCGCCTCTTTATAGAGCTCTGTCTCCTGATAAAAACGAGCGGGTTACTCAAAATTTTATTTGGCAATTACTGCAATGCTGAATGACTGGGAGACCTGTGTTATGA
This sequence comes from Hyperoplus immaculatus, assembly GCA_949357725.1. Classification (NCBI taxonomy): domain Eukaryota; kingdom Metazoa; phylum Chordata; class Actinopteri; order Uranoscopiformes; family Ammodytidae; genus Hyperoplus; species Hyperoplus immaculatus. The sequence goes on along the minus strand of OX442353.1, from coordinate 6,814,400 downwards.
ACTGCTCATTCTGTTTAAGTGATTGCTGTATGAATATAGAGTGATTTAACACATATAATAACACAAATTTTTCGCTTACTTCTCCTTTAAGAGCAGAAACTTCTTTTCTGTTTTTTCCTTTTTTCCCCAGAACAGAAAGCTTCATCCTCACAAAATCCGAATAATAAGTTTGTAGAATGTAGAACAACACATTGTTTTTCTCTGTGTCTGTTATGTATGGAAGGTCATTTTATGTGTGTGTGTGTATGTGTATGTGTGTGTGTGTGTGTGTGTGTGTGTGTGTGTGTGTGTGTGTGTGTGTGTGTGTGTGTGTGTGTGTGTGTGCGGTTGCCCTGTATCCATGCCTGAGTCTGTGTTCATTAGTTTCTTTCAAACTCACATTGTTCAGATAGACAGTGGCAGTACCCACAATGCCTTGTTCTGGGGAGCCATACGCACTTCTGTTTTGCTAATGAGCACATCCAGGGGACGTTCCTCGCGGAGGCACACACACACACACACACACACACACACACACACACACACACACACACACACACACACACACTCTGAACTACACTGGACTGACATTCTCCTGCACACAACTGCAGAGAGAAAGTCTCCTGAGAAAGACTGCTGCCAGGCACAGAATGGAAGCGAGTGGAGAGAGCGAGAGAAAGAGAAAGAGCAAGAGGTGAGGATGGAGAGATGTGTGGAGGAGGAGGAGGAGGAGGAGGAGGGTCAGGGAGAAACACAAAATGCTGTTTTTCTCTCGACAATAAGCCTCAGCTGTGTTGTATCCTCTGTGCTCGGGCCTTCAGTCTTTGATAGGTTCCAGCGCCACACTCCACCGTATTGACTACTGTGCTTCTTGGCAAGCACGAGGACAAATCAATTAAGAGCATGGACTGATACACTGTCTGAGCCCCCCCTCCCCTAACCAGCATTCTCAATAGTGAATAGGAGCAATTAAAAGCCCTGACTGTCTGTAGCACATGATGATGTGACAGTAATGGCCATAATGGATCGCCGTCAAGGTTCAGCCGCCAGATAATGTTGTTGTTTATCTCGATGATTGTTGTTGTTTATTCATAAGCTCGCCACCCCTCCCTCCCCTTCTCTTGACCCACCCCCCCCCCCCCCCCCCATAGCCCTAAACACAAACAGACGTGTGTGATATTGAAAGGTTGGGCCCATCTGTCCAATCAGTGGAATCAAGTCAATAAGGGTTGGAACCAGTTTTTTTGGGGGGGGCAAGACCTGATCTGGAAGACATTAGCATGTGAATTAGTGAGTTGACTGGGTGCCAAAGCCAGCCAGCCAGCAGCCCTTACCTAATCGCTGCCAACGAGATGACAGCGTTTGCCCTAATCGATGGCTTGATATCTGTATATGGAAACATATGGAGGGGATCAGGCGCGCAGGCTGTTGCTGCTTCATTCCAAGCCAGGCATGTGCCAAATTTCCGGGGCAGCGTGTGAGAGTTTCTTTCGACTGGCGTGCATCAGAAAACATCAATGAAAAGATTGTCATCTACTGTACATAGACAGATTACAGAAAAAGAAATCAGCCTCGGTTCTCCCTCTGTAGAAGGTTTTAGTTCATTATAACACACAATATTATGTAAAACAACCCTTTTCCCCACTCTCCGATTCCTCATTTTGAACACCTGAAGGCCACCTAAACACAGTGCAAACTTTCAGTACAGAATTAGCCATCTATCATCTTCCATGACCTGTAGACTGTTGTTTGACTAATTGCTGTTTGTAACATTCATGCCGACGACCCCCCACGACGGCAGAACTGTGTCGTATTCTGGATAAGTATGGACTGACTCAGCATGGGACTGGTACACACACACGAACACGTGCACGCGCACACGCACGCACGCACACGCGCACGCACGCACACACACACACACACACACACACACACACACACACACACACACACACACACACACACACACACACACACACACACACAGGCACACTCTAGACTCTAGAACATTTCTAAGGTTGTGGTGAGTGATGTTGCTCCCTCTGATCAACCCCCCAGTTTTCCTTGTGATTAATACATCAAAGTGCTCAGTTAATCAGAGTTAATAATAAAATAAAATAAAACTTTATATAAATGAAAACACCAATGAATTATTCATTCCTTCACACCCACTCCTAGCTTGGGTTAATGATCTTGTTGATTATTTCCGTTCTAAAAGTACAAGTTGTATTGATGCCATTGCAGACACTAGTGGTATTAGAGAGTAGGGTCCTTTATAATTCAGAACTGAATCAAGGCATTCCTTCTTCTGTGATTCATTGGCAGAAATATCATTAATGTTTGTGTCTTATTTACTACTGTCAGCAGCTGACAAACCCTAGTCAGTCAGTAGCTAACCACTGAATGTAATCCACTTGGTCAAGCAATACATGTGGCTCCTTCGTCACTGACAAAACTCTGAATAATTTGATCAGTTGTTGCGCAGGGGTTTGTATTTGTCCTTGTGTTCTCTTCAGACCAATTGGATTAGCATCAAACAACTTGATTCTATAAATGACATAACATAGAGGCAATTGTGCAACTTTTTAAATCCTCCTGTTAATGTTGTGATATTCGCTCAACAGGACTTTTCAAAAAAGTGTTTTCGACTTTCTGCAGATACCACATTCTCTCACAGGTCCTGAAGACTGCAGTTATTGTTATCACGCCAACCTAAAAAATGGACTATTTAGAAATATTCAATAGTGAACGATTATAGGCCCATGTCAAACCTCCCATTTTTAAGTCAAATATAATGGGGCGCTCTAACCACTAAACCCACGAGCCTCCCACACATTATTGTTTTTTTTATTTAAATTTGTTTAAGGATATCTAAATCACTAATTTACAACTAAGCAGTGGTCATTTTTTATATAAATATTGTACTTGTATTCTTCTTCATTTATTTAACATTACGTCACTCATTACTTTTCAAATTAAGATTTAATATATACAACAAAAGACCAGTTTCTAAAACTTGATGCACTGTTACAGATACAAATGTCAGTCAAAACTAGTTCCACCATAAGCAGCTATTTAAGTACCTCATACATAAAAAGGGGTTTATAATAATGTTCCAATAATAAAATAATCTGTGGTATTGCTACTGTAACTATAGAAAAGGATCCAAACACTGGATACTCCTAAATGAAGTGTGTTCAATAAAACTTGCCCCAAGCTATTATATTCAAATTATAATGTAACCTAATATATAACTGTGCATCATCATGTGCATCATATGATAAGTACGCTGACATACGGTACAATATGCAATGTGATGTAGCTAAAAGCAGTTTCCCCTGGGGCTCAATGAACTATGTGATAATCAGACTAGAACGACTTCCTAATATTATTTTGCATATATGTTTTTAATTCTACCAGCAAGTTGTATATGTACATTATTTTACATTGTTCATGACAAGCTGCTGTACAGCTCTTAACAAGTTTTCCCACAGGAAAAATAAATGTGAATCCAAACTATTGTTTTACAGAGAGCCTGCCACTTAGCTGTCTGCCTCAGATTTCCATTTAGAAATAAAGGCAGACAATGCTCCTAAAAAACACTTCATAAGTGGTACATGTTCTTGACTTTTTAAGTCGTACATTTCCCTTGTCAAATGTCCAAATCAAATACAATGGGCGTGCTGATATCATTTCTTTAGTCACATACATTTTCAATACAAATAAATGATTAGTCATTGCTTCATGGTCTAGTAATTTAATAATTTTTCAAAAGTGTGTTTAAAACATATCTTATGTCTATAGCCTTTCATTACACTTTTTTTTTTTTATTTTTCATTGTGTTATAAACGTGTAAGCAAGGTGGCAGTCTAGCAGCTATTCAAAAAAAACTTGCTTCAAATTGACCAGAAAAGCAGATATTTTAAAGGAATGTTCTAATGTTATCTTCAAATTACAGGAAAAACCTCTGGTGTATTTATTATTTATTTCTATCAAACCCGGCCTTAGAACATGAACAAAATGAGGAGGGGGAGACAGAATGCAGATAAATATAAGATATAGAAGCTCAATTGAAAAGTAAACTCTCAATATGAGATGTGTTAATCAGTAACATGTTTAGTGTCCATGATGTGGATGTGTGTACTGTATAGAATAAGGCTTTGTGGAACTAAAGACAAAGCAGAGCAAATGGGGTTTCCGGCCCATGCAGGCAGGGAAGAGAAAGGGCCGTCCTGGACTTTTATAATCCCGTGGAGCCCCGGGCCCAGGTGCTGCAGAATGGAGCTTGATACTGCCATCAGCACTGCTGGCACCTTCAAGAGACATGGTTAGACACAGTAGCTGACACAGCACACACCCACAGAAAACACACACACACACACACACACACACACACACACACACACACACACACACACACGCACACATGCAGACTAAGCAGGGACCGTCACACTTTTATGTCTACAACTTTATTCTCACCTTAAAATTCAGTCTGTTTCTGCACCACATAGAGCATCATGGGTACGGTAGTTCTTAGTGCTATTGTGACAGACCGAACAACACGATGTCTTGTGTTTTGAACATATGTAGACACAGTTAAAAATACACATATTACAGTAATACAAATTTAATTTATTGTTACGCACATTTAATTATGTTATGTTAACATCCGCTAATATGGATTAAAAATTCAAATATATTCCTCTGAATAGTAAAGTAAAGAGGTAAGTTAAACATCAAACGTACATACCCAAGAAAAGTGGTAATATCTTAAAGTTGTATTATAGTCTTTTTTTAAAGAAAAACTCTCATAGTGTCTACACACAATTTTATATGCATCAAAAAATACTGTTTATTGCTATGCAATCAGACTCAGCACAGTTGGACCTGTGTTTGTATTTCCCAGGTATATTCAGTTATAATAATTAATCATCCTTCTTGTGCAGTTTAAACAGAGGAATTAATATCTGCCTCAATCAGTGAAAAACTCAAAACTGCATACGTACCGGAAGGCTAAGATAAACATTAAGAAATTCAAATTTTAAACAGTGTTATAATATATTATACATGGTCACTGCAGTATCCAACAGAAGGAATTACCTTTCTCTATATCATCATACAAAAAAATAAGCTTGAGCTGCTGCCCCCGTGACCCGACTCCAGATAAGCAGTTGATGAGGATGATGATGTGTCAAAAAAAAATATATATAGAAAATAAAATGTGTAAAGGGTGTGAATATGATGGCATGAAAGCAAAGTCCATGTCTTACCGGCAGCAGTGAAATACATATATTCATTTAATAAAACAACATCTTAATATCGATTTTTGCAAATGATTTATCGATAAAGTACGGCGAAGATAGGTATCGCGACATTTACATGTAGCAACATTTTCTCACACACCTATTGTATATTCATGGGCTTCTCAAAGCAGGAGGAGGGTGAGTTTCAAGATGGAGTGAAGGCAGTTTAAATCTTTATGCATACTTGAATTACTTTCTGTGGACATGATCATTCCCAGAAGAGTATTTGCTACGTGTCTTTAAAACATGAAAGCAGTTTGACTAAGTCCCCCACCTTGCCTCTACTCTCTGCCTAGCTGTAGAGGCACTGTGCAGGCATACAGTATAACACAGACAGATGTAGAAGGCTGGAAAATGCCAACAAATGTTTACCTAATGAAATTGTAAATGATATATATCAAAACTCCGGCTGGATGTGCCATTGTAAGAAAGTGAAAGAGTGCCATGCGATGAAATTAATATTTTGTTCCATTTCCAAATATAATAGAAGTAATGCAGTTACTCAAGGTCTCCATTTGTCATCTCAGACTCCAATGCGATTTGTGTTGGGTTTGATGCAGTTTCCCCTCAGGCACTCGCTGAAATAAAATCCCCATTCTGACTCGCTGTACCCACTCACAGACAATTTGGTCTGAGGGAATCTGATGTCTGGTATATGTGAGGCCCACAAAGAATGTCAAAGAGCCAAATAATGTGGCTCCTGCCATCCTCAATCAAGACAGAAACACTGAGCTACAGATGACATTGTGTCTGCCATGACCTTGAATTAGTATCTATCTATCTATCTATCTATCTATCTATCTATCTATCTATCTATCTATCTATCTATCTATCTATCTATCTATCTATCTATCTATCTATCTATCTATCTATCTATCTATCTATCTATCTATCTATCTATCTATCTATCTATCTATCTATCTATCTATCTATCTATCTATCTATCTATCTATCTATCTATCTATCTATCCATCCATCCATCCATCCATTGAAGAACACCATGAAATGCAGCTGAAAGCTCTGGGAAAAAATCTCACAAGTGGACATTGAAATGAAATTATTTGATCAGATAAAGTGTCTGCTATCCCACCCCCCCCCCCCCCCTCCCCATTTATAAATATACTCTGACATCAACGCAAGCTTGTCATGCCACACTGAAAAGAAATTGGTAACAAAAATCTTGGACATTTTTTTTTATTGGAAATTGCTCATTGTGTTTTCAACAGTAATGGTAGTCTATTAGTATAGCCTCTGTTGTCCTCCTGTATGTGTCTGCATTTACTCCTGCTTTACTGTAATAATATGGCCATACTGTAAAACAGCGACCTCTTGCCAAAGAGCATTGGTGCCTGAGTTCAAGAGACATTGTATTCTAGTGGAAACACGACACATTGTTCCCTCTTTCAGATAGAGAAGGAGTGTAAACTAAGCCTCATTAATTAACGCTCATTAGGTTGAACACAAACCTGTTTGATTGGAGGCAGTTGGAGCCTTTCCGCTCCGGTGCAGCGGCGCTGTTTAACTCACCATACTGGCTGTCTGTCTGGTGGCTGCACCTCGGGGTCATGTTCTGTGACATGGCTGTTGTCCCAGTGCCATGCATATCTAACACAACACACACACACACACACACACACACACACACACACACACACACACACACACACACACACACACACACACACACACACACACACACACACAGAGAGATCCTCCTTGAAGGGGCTTCTTGGCAGACCCCGGTTCCCCCCTCTCTAATCACTGTGTTCTCCAGGGGGGCTCAGCCATTCTCGCTGCTCTTTGGCAAAGCTTGGCATTTGTCTGAGATCTCATTTCTGTAATTCATCGGCCGTCTCCCGGGAGCCGTGGTTGGCACCGGTGATGCCAGGTCCTCCCTCCACCCTCCTCCCTCTATCTCTCTCTCTCACTCCAGCTCTCTCCTCTCTTTCACCCCGGTGGTTGTTTGTTGTTGCCCTGAAAGAGGCCCAGACCAAAGCTAAACTGGTGGGTGTACACACATTAACTCTCCTGTGATTGTGCTTGATGACCGCTTCAGGCTCCCATCACACAAACATGTTTCTGTGTGTGTGTGTGTGTGTGTGTGTGTGTGTATGTGTGTGTGTGTGTGTGTGTGCATGCGTGTGTGTGCAGAGGCGGACTTACCATAAGTAAAGGTAGGCAATTGCTTTGGGCCCTATGCTACCAAGTGCTACAGAATTGCCCCATATACATAAAAATTACAGAGGTCACTAACAGGATAATTTTATATTCTTATTATATTTCTTAGGTGAACCTCAAACTCTTCAACACTCCTCAACACTGCAATTCATATATTTTTAAACATATATTTTAGCATTCGTAAAACTGTATTTATATGGTTATAAACGGTATCATCTATGAACATGATTCATACAGATGAGATTAATAAAGGCTATATCTCTTAGGCCCCAAACTAACTGATATGGCCCCAAACTAACTAAATGATATGTGGAGAATCCGTCCCACTGTGTGTGTGCGCGTGTGTGTGTGCGTGTGCGTGTGCGTGTGTGTGTGTGTGTGTGTGTGTGTGCTCGCCCTCTTTCCTCGGGTGTCTCTGCGTTTAAGGCATGAAGCGAAGCTGCTAAATTAAAACGAATCATGCACGTTGGGATTATCGTTTCTTCAAATCTTTGTCTCCTATATAAAAAAACATTAAGTGTCAAATCGTCATCAATACACACACGACCCAAATGAAGAAATAATAACTCATCAATTATCACTAGTTATATGAATGTGGGAAATATAATTGTGATTCATTTGGCATCAGTAGAAATGTACATCTGTTACTTATTCTAAGAAGCGGGCGGGGAGGGAAAGATAGATAGCAACTCATTATTCAAAATGTATTTCAGAAAAAAAAATAGACAGCAATGCAAAGTATCTCATAAAGTACCGACTGGCTTTGTGAACAATATGTAAGTGGCTGTGCTGTGCTGTCTGGCTGTGTGTTAGCACAACGCTCCCTGTAACGTCACTCAGTAGCCTTAGCGATACAGGTGAACTGCTGCATCTCCCATTTTGTTTATGAGTAAACGGCTGTTGGCGGCAGGCATTTTAAGCTAATAGCCGCTTTAAATAGCGGCAATTAGCGGGGAAGCATGAGATATTTAATCACTCTAGACCAATTAGTCTGTAATCAAGTAGTGTCCAAGAGCGAGCACGTTTTGTGTCCTCCGCTGGTTTTTTCCCTCTCTCTCTCTCTCTCTCTCCGCCAAAGCACCCGCCATATATTTCTCCATGAATGTGCGCGGGGAAGAGCAGTGATTAACACGCGGGGATATAGGCCCCCGTGGAACGCCCGTAATGTGGAGTTAAATCAGGGAGAGAGGGAGGCGAGACACGACAGCCAAACCTGTTATTGCAGTTTAACATATGCGGAAGGTTAATTCAGAGGCAGAGACGATGGTGGGCGAGCATCCTTGTTTTTTTTTATGTGCTTGTGTCACGGTTTGCGTTGTACAAATTTGCAAAATTAAGAGCCGGGTGTGTTCCTTCTGTACTAGCAAAAGAAAAAAAACATTTGATTTGTTTTTTTCTCCTTCTTCTTCTTCTTCTTCTTCTTCTGGAAACAATCAGTGGCTGCTAGTTTATACCTGGAAGAGGCTGGATAGATAGGAGTGTGGTAGGTAATGAGCCAGTCACATTTAATCAGAAAATATGGAGTCTCGCAAATTGCTAAATCCTGCTTGTAATTTTGGTTTTTATATTGTAACCTTCTGTGAGATTTAAAAAAAAACACACACAGACGCATGCACACAAATGAGAGCCATGATGCATGAATACACACACGGACGCACAAACACACACACACACACACACACACACACGCGCGCGCACACACACACACACACACACACACACACACACACACACACACACACACACACACACACACACACACACACACACACCTGTGTAAACAATTGGCTCTACCTGCACCCCGGCCAGTCCCTTGTTTTGATCATAATAATGCCACTGTGCTCATATAATGACATTTCCAAGTGACTGGTCACAGGGCCTATGGGTCCACTCCCTCAGCCTTTGGCTTAAGGGCGTTAACCAGGTTGACCAATGGTGATTGGGCCCTCTCCTTATCAAACAGGATGTCATGCTTTCCCACGATGCACAGCAGGGAGCCAATTGGTGTAAAGAAGAGCTGGAAAGCAGACTTAAATAAGAGTAGAGTAAAATGACTCTGTTACAAGTTAATGCAAGTCTATTACAATAGCCTACCACTTGAGCAAAAGTAAAAAAAGTATTTGTTTTTAAGTTTAATCTGATGATCTACTATTGTATTAACTATACTAAATGTGTTCAAAGTAAATGTACTCAATTCAGATATTACAGTATATACTATATTATTATTACTCATGGATTAATGTCAAATTGGGGTTTGTAGCTAGCTGAGGTGGAGCTCACTTTGTATGGGACTGCAAATACAGTTTAGTTTCATTGTGGAATTAAGTATTTAAGCCCAGTTCAGACCAAAGATTCGCCTCGCAACTGCTTGCGACGAGACGGTTTTAGAACGTCGCGGGGGAGAAATCGCAGTGGTGTGAACTGTTCGTCGCAGAAGATTCAACATGTCAAATCGCAAGGTCCAGTTTTAGAACGTCTCAACCGTCTCGTCGCAAGGAGTTGCGAGTTGCAAACTTTTGCCAGGGCGAATCTTTGGTCTGAACTGGGCTTTACTCTTTTTTATTCATAGGATGGTAACACTTTACAATAAGTGTAAGTTCATCAACTGTTAGTTAATGCTGAATAAGCATTAACTAATGCCTAATATGCATTAACTAATGTCTAATATGCATTAACTAATGTCTAATATGCATTAACTAATGCCTAATATGCATTAACTAATGTCTAATATGCATTAACTAATGTCTAATATGCATTAATTAAGCATTGACTAACGTTCCCTTATGTTAAAGTTTCATTGTTTGCTTGATAAAAAAAAGGAATTTGAATTAAAGGAAACTCTGCAGATCCTCAAATATGAGAAGATGGAACCATAACATATTTATCATATTTCCATCAGAAAGTATTATTATTAAAATAGCATAAAAAGAAAAAAAAAATCAAGTAAAGTACAACCACCTCAAACTTGTACTTAAATAGAGTACTTGAGTAAATGTAGTTGGTTACATTCCACCTCTAGGTATTGAACCTGAACGTTTGTCCAGTTTGTTGGAAATATAAAGAGACAGAAAGAGCGTGGTGAAACATCTATGCCAGTCCCACACACTCTCTCTCCTCACCCCCGTCCCCAACTGGGAGTATTGTGAGAATCCTGCAGTGCTAATGCTAGAGAGATACTGGATGTGGAGCCACTGTGGAAGCTAATAGCTAGACAGCAGGGATTGCTAGTCAACATATGGCTGCTGCAGCAAAGTATAAACGGAGAAGAGATGAATAATGTATCTAGGGAAGGCAGTGCTTTAATGTGAGAGAATTAGACTGACTCTGATACAAGGCTCCTGTTCTGTGTCCATTACTGTGAGGAAAAAACATCATGTAATATAGGAACAAATTAGTGCGTTATTGTACTGCATGCGTAATGTAAGCTTGAGTAGCTTGAATTAACGCCATATGTTTTGGCCAGGAAGTGCCACATGTATTACTTTCTATATAGTTAAATGTATTTACTCTGAAAAAAAAGCTTATAAAAATTTAGCAGGAATTTTCATTTGAACACGTAACTTAAATAATCGTGAGTTAGGAGAAATGTGTTAGTGTTGAATTTTAATTTTAATTTTTATTTCAAAATTAAAATAAAGATTTTAACTCTGGCTTTGTCCAACATCTATATTGTTGGTTTCTAAAGACATGCACATTCACAAATATTAGTTAGATATTTTAAAATGTGCATATTTATAAAAAATAAAGTGATACAAAAAAATAATTGTTTTAATAAGTTTAAGTAATAAACTGGCATAGTTTAATCAATTATCTGCAGTGTCTCGCCTCAATACTTTGAATGATATGTGGAGAATTAAAGGCCATTTGTGAAAGAAAAAATGTTTACTAAACTACTATGTAAATGAAAAGCTGACCTGCCGGGTTAACTGAGTTAAAGGGTCAACTGGGTTCATCTCTGCAGAACTAGCATTTCCTGTATTAGTGATGCTGTCATGGCTGCTGCTCCCTCCTGTCAGGCTCATGTTGAGAAGCAGAATATCTTGAGTGGTATCAGGAAGGTCTAAGTGTCAATCTGGCCACCTGTGCTTTAACACTTTTTTTGGTTGCATTTTCTATTTTATTTCTTCTTTTTTCATTAACCTTTTATCACTCACTCACTTACACACACATTTCTCAAGGACAGTGCTTGTCAAGGGCAGCGAGGCCCGGCTCTCTCACTGTGGACTATAAACACAAACACACACACACACACACACACACACACACACACACACACACACACACACACACACACATACACACACACACACACACACACACACACACACACACACACACACACACACACACACACACACACACACACACACACACACACACACACACACACACACACAGGTGCTTATCCTCAGATGGCCACGTTGGAGAAGGGAGATCTGAGTCAGTGGTGTGTGTATCACCCACAGGGCGTCTCTCTCTGTCTCTGTCAAACGGGTGTTTTGACCCACATTCAGCAGGGTGACGTGGGGACAGCTCAACCAGGGTGAGAGGCTCTACCAGACAAAGGTATATAGACCTCCGTGGGAAAGAAAGAGGGAAGAAAGGAAACTAGTAACCGTATACGAGATACGTGTTCGGACAGTTTTGCTGACAACTGTCTATGTAAATGTCGGTCAGGTGAAGCTATTGAGATTAGATTTCAGAATATTTTGCATTTTAAAACCATGTAAATATTAAAAAATTATTTTAGGGACTAAATGAAGATGGAACGGGATTTTAAGATTTGTTTTTACCTTCCAGACACTTATAAACAATACATCATCACTCTTTTAATATATACATATTTTTTGAAGTCTATGAAACACTTGAAACATTGAAGATATCCACTGTACTGGTTCTATTCCGATGCTCAAGTAAAACCGATAAGGCCTTGTGCAGTAACACTGTTCAGTTGTTTGCCTCAGCAATTAAATTCACATTTTTAACATTGTGCTTCCCTACTGAAATGTTTTATTTGTCTTAGTAGGTAAATGGAAAAGTTTTTATTTATTCCTAGCATTACTTACTGTCTGGCAATGCTGGTTATTTAGCAAGCAGGGTTCACCGTTCCTCTATAATCATCCTAGGCCACTCCCAGAGTAGAAATGTAAATGTATAGCCTGAAAGCTTTGAATGTTCCATGAGTGTCTTCATTCTGCTACATCCATTTGTTCACACACATGTAAATATATTAGAGGACAATGCTGCTTACATCACAGGACTGTGTAGTGTCTACGGCTCTGCTGTTCATGAATAGAGATAGTATCCTCTCTGGTCACTGAAAATAATCCCACAAATCACTCGGTCATTGATCTTGAGAATGTTGTTTTAATTTGCATTTCCCTTTTTCATTGTGTAAAACAACCAGTTTTATAATATTGTAAATCCCTTATTTGTCAGCGTTTATATGCGTGGGTTTTGCTAGGAGAGATAAGTAGCAATAAGAAATCTCCCTTTGACATTTTATAGACACCATTTGCCGAAGATAAAATTAGCTTGTAGCATTTAAAATAAACAGCACCTGCTTCATAGTTTGACATGGGATCTGACTTCTCGGCGGTCTCCTGTGCTTGTGCAGGCCTGCTGAAGCTGTGGCCATGTGTGTGAAGGAATTTATGAAAGCAAACAAAACATAAAGCTATTTTCCTGAATCTTGCAAAAAAAGAAAAAAAAAGATTAAAAACTAAGATTAACATCTGCCACATTTAAAATATTTTCTTCTGCCATTTAACCATTGCATGATGTTTAGTTCAGCATTTTTACTCTGCACCTCCCTCTCCTTTCCTTATTACTGTATTTCAAATGGCAGCGTTAGCAAAACAATAAAAAGATGCCCTTTGAGACAAAACTCGAGACGACACACAATTCTTCTTCCTGGAAACTTTAATTGTTTCTGACAACAACTCCTCCACAAGCCGGTGGAGGTCAAGTCCAACAGTGCAGCTGACAGTATAATGTACAAGTGCCCCTCTCACACTGGCAGGAGGGTGGTGAGGTAAATTCGGTGCTCCATGTCATGAAAAAAAAAGAAAGCCCCCCCTACCCCAAAATTACATTAATAATGGCTGCTGGGCCCACTCTCCAACAGGGAAATCATTTAACATTGACTCGAGAGGCATGGCCATTTGGTTGTTGTTCCAAATAAATCCAGTCTGTTAATGTTCACATGGTATTTCATCAATTCATAACCCAAGTCCAATGTTTTTCCACTACAGGGTCAATCATTAACTTTCTTAAAGGAAAAATCTCTGACTTCACAACTATGACAGAGACATGGTTTTGCCGTGATTTTTCCCTTTCCCCCTTCCCTCAAGGAATTACATTGTAAACACTCAGAAGTGCTCTTAACTCTCCAGATTACATTTTAAACAAGAGAGCAATGTAACAGAGTCATATAAGGCCTTTTTGAAAAAGATCAAACAGCAGGGGCGACCCCAGCACTCTGAGCGGGGGTCATATAGTTGTCATAGTTAATGAGTACAAAACAATTTCAAGACAAAAGCGAAGCAGAGCAAATGTAAAAAAAAAAAAAACTTGTGTTGAACTCAACCACGTATCTACACAAGGGGAGGGCTGCTTCAGTGCACATTCAATATCTCTGCAATGAGCCTGACATGCTACATTTTTTAAACTATTCCCAACAAAAAAACACTGCAAATAGTTAAGTGATAGCATCATGTGAGGACATTATTGGCAGAGCATAAACATGTTCATTTACTAGAGACTTCAAAGTGGAAACACAGTATTTACAATAACGACAACAAAAAAAGGTTTTAATAAAAATATCTTATAATTACAATAGCCTATTTTAAGCATATAAGTCTTCCTTTCACATACTTTTTATAGAACATTTGTGTCTCTCTATATGTACAATCGTAATTGTCTCGAATCAGAATTGTTCTTATTTTTTTTCTTATTTTTTTTTACAATATCAAACTTTTTTTTTAAAGATTCCAGGGCCGTCATCCCTGTCCCTTGTTTAACACAAATCATCTATTTGAAACAATAGATGTCCCAAAAAGAAACATGTACACTGATTTTCAGCAGTTTAGTAAAGCTTTTTTAAACTGGAGTCATTTTTCTAGTTATTCTTTGAGCACATTTCACAGACAGAGTTTTCTCAGAGCTGTTGACAGACAGGGTTCCTACAAAACAAAACCAAAACTCCTCAGCCTAGGGATTCCCATATTTTTCACTCTTTTAGAAAAATTGTCAGAAAGTAAAAGTTAGAGCAACTTAAACAAGGAGGAAGGAGAGGGGATGTGTCTACGTACAGGATCCTCTCTCAATCAAATCCAAAAAATAAAAGGTGACATGAATGGTGGATTTTTGATTTGGGTTGAAATCCTTCCAGCGTTTTTTTTAAAATCCCCTTGTGTGATTGTGCGCCTCCAGTTGGGGTGTGAGTTCCCTGCATGGCGAAGCTTTTTGCTGGCTTTGGAGCTGGCTCTGTGCTGCCTACACACACCTGTGGAGGGGATGAATAGCAGTGAGGAAGGGGGGTGAGTGAGTGAGTGAGTGAGTGAGTGAGTGAGTGAGTGAGTGAGTGAGTGAGTGAGTGAGTGAGTGAGTGAGTGAGTGAGTGAGTGAGTGAGTGAGTGAGTGAGTGAGTGAGTGAGCTGCACAGAGCTCCAGACTGACTGGCGCCACCAACAAAACACAGGCCATGCTTGATCAACAACCCAAAACAAACCAGATCAAAACAACAAACCACGCAGGCAAGCTCCAGACAAGAGAAGCTGACGGCACTCCCAGAGAGACTGCAAGAGTGTCTTTACTGTAACACACACCGTGGCTACGTGCTTTTAGCCCCCTATACCAGGTGTGTTTAAACTTAACGCTATAAATCTTATACGCTAACAGCGGCTTGAATGGAAGTGTGAGGGACAGACATTGAGTGAGCGAAAAGGAGGAAGGAGTGAGTGTGTGTGTGTGTGTGTGTGTGTGAGCGAAAGAGAGGGCAAGCTGAGGTTTAACCCTCTCTTCTTTCCCAGATTGCTACACTACTGACAGTTATTGCGCAAAAGCACAGCTGCCTCTGAGGCTGGTGCCATTTGTACAGTAGCCTACATGTATACTGTATACCTCCATTATTATTTCCCCTGACATCTAGTGGCCTCCCCAGAGCACTATACTGTATAGACAGATTGTTAATTTACACCACATATAGGCTACAATGAGCAAGTTAATGGGGAATACTTCACTATCCACACCACTTATGGTGTTTTTCTACATGGTCACATCTCATCTGTGATTTTAGAAAAATAGCAACATAACTCCTGATTCTAAACAAACAAACAAAAAATAAATAAATAAACATTTAAAATAATGACTAATGTTAATTTAAGTCAACTTACCAAATGCAGTGCTTATATCTCAGCGGCATAAAATAGAGTCCTCCGGCTTTTTGACTATTGACGTCCTCTATAAGAGAAAAAGAAGGAAAAAAACGAACATGATGTAAAACGATTTAGCTGCCACGGATAAGAGCAAATAAAGGAAAAGGCCTTTAAGCCGTGCAAATAAATAAATGATATACAGCAGAGCAGCAGAAAATGAGTCCGGCTATATATACCCCATAATAAATTCGCTTATAGCCAATTGAATAGCAAATTGGCCTTATTGTGCGCAGTGGAGTGGGGCTGCAGGCTGAGGCACTTCACCAATCCTGGGATAAGGTGGGCCTCTGACACACACTCACATTATCATGCAAATCCTAAAAGCCCCGCAATCAAGTGCGCAATCTAGCTCACGATAAATGCGTTTT
This sequence comes from Hyperoplus immaculatus, assembly GCA_949357725.1. Taxonomy (NCBI): domain Eukaryota; kingdom Metazoa; phylum Chordata; class Actinopteri; order Uranoscopiformes; family Ammodytidae; genus Hyperoplus; species Hyperoplus immaculatus. Next base: position 6,798,134 of record OX442353.1, on the reverse strand, counting down.
TGTTTTTGCGCACGAGTTTTTTTCAAGGCTGTAATATAAGGTGTAAGGTGTATCGCATTTTTATTATATATCCTCCCCTTGAAGGGACAATGACAGATAACTAACGGGCATGACGCGCTTTGTCTGAGTCTGACTGGCAGACAGACAGGCAGCAGTCTGGCACACAGTGATTCGGGGTCCCCCGGTATAAGTCCCAATGTAAAAAAGGAAAGGTGGACTGCATAGTCTTGTCCGCGGGATCAAACCTACCTGGTGATGGTCCACGTTGAGCACGGTGAGCGGCGTCCGGCTTGGGTTAGAGGCTGGCGGCGCTGCTGCTGGGCACGTACCGGTCTGTTGTCTGCTGTTGTGGAGAGAAGGGTGCGTCTCCAGGGCCAGCTGCAGGTCCAGGATGTAGTCTATGACATGCTGGAGGATCTCCACTTTGCTGACTTTCTTATCCTGCGGTATGGTGGGCACCAGGCGCTTCAGGCGGCTGTAGCAGTCGTTCATGTCGTACTGCAGGCAGAACAGGTCCTCCTCTTCCATCCGGCACCGGGCGATGTTCAGGCTCTGCTTGGACAGATAATGCAGCGAGACATCGCTGCTCAGACCGCCGCTACCGTTGGAGACGGAGGAGGGGGAGGTGGAGTCCTGGGGCTGGACTGGAGTAACAGCCTTCATCTTTAGATATAGAAACCAACGGCTCAGGGAAAAGGCAACGAAGAAAAATCAAATAATTTTACTACTGAAAGAGCAGGTATATGAAATGATACCAAGGCGCTATCAAGACTGCACTAAAGCTATACTCTAATAAAGCGAATAGAGAACGAGATAAACCGAGAGGCGGAATTCTGGTCTGTCAACACATCCCGTGGAGCCTAGTAGCAGTTCCTCGTGCTTGCTTCGACAGGCTGGCTCGGTGTGAAAAGGAATGGATAGATTTCCTACATTTATAGAGGAGAGGGGAGGCGCCAAGCCCAGCCGGCTGACAGCTCGGGGGAGAGAAGCTGGTCAATCACCGGCAAGCCCGCTGCCCACCAGAGCCCACATCGGAGCCGAGAAAAAAGGCGTGTCCCATTTCTGTGTGCGCTGCGGTGGGCTGCCTGTTGGTAGGAGAGGTGTGTGTGTGTGTGTGTGTGTGTGTGTGACTGAGAGAGAGAGACAGAGAGAGAGAGAGAGAATAAGAGAGGAAAAGAGAGTGAGGCGATTTAAAACAGTCAATTGCGCATTACCCTCGCTGCACAAAGGAAAAAGAAAGTCTAAAGTATCTTAACGTCCAAGCGTACAAAAGGCCTATAGTGAAGATTTTCTGATTGATCCAGCCAGATCCACAGAGCTGATAAGCGTCGGATTGCATCTGTAGTGCGTAATTACGCACAGCCCGTCTGTATTGATCCCCCTATGACTGATGATACAGAGTCGAAACACCTGCTTAGACCAAGAAAGCTGCCTTGGGTATACTTTAAAGTTAAATGATTAACAAAAAATACAATTAACATAAACTGACAGCAGCCAAGACATTTCCCCTCCACAATAAAAATAATAAAAAACCAACAAACCAAAGACTCTAATTCCATTCTAATGTATCATAACCATGCTTATGTGCGAAACTCTGGGTTGTGTTAACGTTGAGGTTGACTTGGTTAACCAACTACATTTTTGACTTGATCTTTTTATCACAATGTTATTCATGCAGCATTCATTCAGTGAATTGCATGTTATATGTATTAGTAAGACTTCATCAGATGGGAACATGGTTCTTAAATACATCTTATTGTAACTCATCAAATTGTCTGATTGAACAGATAACTATGATTTCATTTGTCAAAGACTGTCATAAACCTGACTGACTGCAGCTCTAGGGGAGCCGGCACAGACCAATCTGGGCCTGGCGCCTCCTTGGCCATTCCTTCCTCCAGCTGCGTGTTATTGTGCCTCTTACATTCCTCCACTCACAGGGACACGTCTCCCTCATCACTGCCCCACTATTGAGTCTCCCTGCCGGACAGACTGCCTGGCGCCACACACGTGGAGCTCATCCATTCACACCCAACTCCTCTCCTCTTTTTTTCTTTCTTTCTTGTTAGGCGGGTTGCCAAGACAACATGGAAGCTATACTCTCAGCTTCAGTCCAGCCTTGGTGTTTTCCTCCCATAATGCTTTAGGGGGTGGGAGTGGGGGGGGGGGGGGGGGGCTGAGGTCTGAGTCTCTAGCAGGGATGACACCCAGTCCAGTGCTTCTTTGGAGGTTTTAATGTCCCACACTTTATGGGAACCAACCACCACAGTCTCTTCTGTCATGAATATTGAAAGGCTTAAATGGCTTTAAATGGGTATTTTCCTCTTCTCTGTCTCTCTCTCCGTCTTCCTCCCACTGTCGCTGTCTTTCTCTGTTTTCTGTTGCCATGGGAAGTGACTGTTCTGCTCAGTAATGTGTGCTACAATGTTTGGTTCAGGGACAACTTCAAAGGGGTCAGTGGTATGAAACTTTGATGGTAGCCAATTCCACTAGCAACATGGTGCGTGAACTCTCGCCCATGACAAGCAGATGAGGGACTGGATTTGAGAGAAAAACACTGTCCACTTTAGCCTTGAAAATGAGTCCCAAATGCTTCCATTTTGACTATTTATGTCCACAATAAAACAGAAAGTTAAGATTCCAGGCAGAGTTTGAATTGCATGCTTTTGGCTCCCACATTGAAGCCTAATGGTTTGAAAAAACATTCTGCCAAGAAAAGTTTTCCATATAAAATAATTCATTTGCAGATTGCAGGGAAATATTTCAAACTTTTTATTTAACTTTTTTATAACCAAACCAAAGACGGCATAAAACCGACAAAGGCTTGCCACAAAATGCATTACCATCCACCTGTTTTATGGATTTTTTTTTTTATTATTATTATTTTTTGGCATTTTTATGCTTTATTGACAGTGCAGAGACAGATTTGAAATGGGGCAGAGAGGGGAGCGACATGCAGAGAACGACCGTGGGCTGGAATCGAACCCGGGTCCGCTGCTGGCCGAGGCCCGTGGGTGGGACGCCCTACCAACTGAGCTAAGGGCGCCCCCTTTATGGATATTTTTTTGCACATAAAAAGAAAAGTGGAGAGACTGGAAATCAAGAAATAAATCTTAAGAGATTATGTAATAGAACGTTTTTATGCTTAGCAAAAGGTGACTGAGTTGATGGATCTATACAAATAAACTGTGACATAAATTGACTAAGCAAATTGATAAGGATGTATGTGACTTCAAACCACTCAATGCTGAGGAAATTAAAGATTGCGGCACATACAGTAAGTACAGAACGGTTTGGAGCGATGAGGAGAATGAAAACTTTCCTCAAACTCATTCTAGATGAAAAATAAATATGTTTACCTTGTTTTCCATCACTGAAGGTTAGACTGGTGTAACTTTCATTATGTCATTGGTTTAATGGCATCACCAACTGTTAATCTCTAAATGCCGAATTCCTAACATTAACAAAATGGCAGTAGATTAAAACATATATTCAGGCATCTTTTGTCTATTTCTATTCTAAGTTTGCGCGACGCTAGGATTGAAACTTGACTGCTACGTCTTAAAAGTCCTCCCCAGGTGTAGTTGAAGACCGCATTTCTTGTTGGATGTTCATTTCAGATATCTTAAGTGTGAAGGCCTGCTGCTGGAGGCAACATCAATACAAACAGTAGCATGCATGAATGACCTTATCCAGGTCTAGTTGTATTAAAAAACGGATTAATGTTGGCAATATTTCTAAATTAGAATAAGCATGATTTAACTACTTTGGTAAAATGAACAACAAAACTGAGGTTGGAATCAATTAACACACCTAGATCTCAAGCAGAGGGCTATACGGAAGAGGATTAGGGCCACACATAAAAAAAAAAAAAAAAGTTCTGACTTTATTCTCAGAATTCTGACATTAATCTCAGAATTCTGACTTTAATGTGAGGGCTTAACACTGGTGGACAGAAAAACCAAGTTGTTTTGTAAGGTCAGAGGTCAAGTGTGTGGGGACAATTAAAATACTTTACGTTTTGGATTCGTTGAGCTGGAGATAGTTTTGTGCCATCCAGGATTTGATGTCAGAGAGACCAGCCATGAGTTTGGAGGAAAAGACTGTGCTACTGCCGGTTAGTGGGACACAAAGTTGAGCATTGTGTGCAAAATATTGGAAGTAAAAATTGTGATGCCCTGGCCTATTGTTAACATGTGAACAGAAAATTGTAAAGGGCCGAAAATTGAGCCCTGGGGAACGCCACATGAGATAGGGGCTGAGGATGAGGAGAAACAACCTCGGGATACGGAGAAAGATCTGTCCGAGAGGTAAGAATAAAACAGTGCCAATGATTCCAACAGTTTTTTAGGGTGTTGATAAGAATATTGTGGTCAACTGTGTCGAATGCAGAATTCAAGTCGAGTTACATTAGAAGGAAACAGTTTCCAGAGTCAGCAATAAGCAGTAGGTCATTTTGTGACCTTGAGGAAGGCAGTTTCTGTGCTGTGTTGAGTACGAAATCCTGATTGGTATTGCTTGAAACTATCATAAGTATTAGTGGCTAGCCTGCCAGCCTTAGTAATTCAGCATCCAGCACTATAAGTGGTCCCTGCCTCGCCAAACTTCCAGAACCACATCTTTCATGAAGACGCGCAAATTAATTTTGCTGTGCCACCTGTGTGACTAAGCTTAGTATAAGCTCTTTTTTATCTGTAGGTAAAGTATCTGTGGTTGATTATGGTTCAAAGAATAACCTTGTTACAGGCACATGGTTGAATGTGTCCTGTGTATGTGTGTGTGTGTATGTGTGTGTGTGTGTGTGTGTGTGTGTGTGTGCGTGCACGTGTTTGTGTGTGTGTGTGTGTGTGTGTGTTTGTGTTGTGTGGGTGTGTGTGTGTGTGTGTGGTGTGTGTGTGTCTTGTCTGTGTCAGCAGGAATGTAAACAAGGTGCACTTTGACCTTTTTGTACTGAGTAACCTTGTTATATTCTATTCGTGTCTATCTTTAGCCCTGTGCCCAGTCAATGATGCACCTGACTTGAACACAAGCATCTAGTCAAGTTAGTCCACACAAAGGAGGAAACATGAGTGTGTATCACCTCGTTGCCCTCCTGTCTTTGTGTTTGCTTTAGGTACTTCCTCTGCGTGTACTTCTCTAATTGTGGGCCCTTCTGGCTCTACTTCCCCAAAGGTTTATGGCAGTGCTGACTGGGGACCGGCGCTTGGTAACTAGAGACTCATTACTACATAAGCCTGATAGGTCTTAAGAGATTAGCCTCTCTGTTTGTTATGGCTACACAGGTAGGAGACAGATATCAGACTACTAAGTTAACTAGCCGGCCATTGTCCGACAAATCTGCCCACGTGCAGTTCAAGGGAGCAACCGAGAGTCCGTTTAGAGTAGAGTCTTGCATTAGTAGTATTTCAGCTAAATGTTTTGGTGGTTGGCCAACAATGCAGCAACCGTGTACCGAGCAAGTAGATATTGCATGAAGGCCACATCTGTGCAAGAGGTTTCCCTGGGATGTGGTTGAAGTTGCGATGGGTGGTGAAAACACAAACACACACACACTATCAGGTTACTGAGGTGACCCAACACCTTTTATTCCCTAATGGTATTAAAACAGGAGAGATTCTCACCGCATGAAGCATCATGGTAACCAACAACTGGTGCTCACCTTACATCACCTTTTTTTGAATGTTTTTTAGATTTTTTTATGTATATATTTGGGTTGAAGGGAATACTTTTTTGGCATATGATGACCACTGAGTTTTTGAGCATTATAATAATAAAAACAAGTTCTGACTAATATTTATTTAGGCCTATAACAAGATGGAAGCCACAAATATGCTTGAGAAAAAAATCTATTTCAGGGGCTTTTTTGCCCTTAATGGACAGTTCTAGCTGGAGAAGTGGGCAGGAAATGTAGAAATTAAATGCAACAACAGTTGCCCGCTTGAATATAACCAGTGATGCTGTGATTCAATGGCGTGCACCACCACTAACCATTTGGCAACCAAGACACTCCACAAGGTGATGATATATTTGATCTCAGAGTACGCAGCCTGCCATGTTATATGAGGAAACATAATAAATAATATTCCAAAGCGTAAACTAAACCCAACGCAAACAGGACCCTACCTAACTTTCATGCTTTCTGTAACTGCATGCGTACACTTATGTGGCTCGGTCCCAGAACAGTTACAGCCACATAGACCAAAAGAAAAACAACAACAACTAGTATTGAGAATATATCACCATGCTAACAAGCAAACAACAAAGGCCACTTTGAGGCGTATCCAGCAAAGCCAGAAAGAAGATTTTCACTGACACAAATAGGACCATGAAATCCTTGAATACAGTACCTACCAGGAGCCTGAAACGGAAGAAGCTGAATGGAATTCAAACGTTATTCATTTAGCTAATTTCTCCTGTGTTCTCCCACTGTGACAATTCAAAACATCTTCTGTGAAAAATGTGTCCAGATAGAACTGAGAAAGAGGTTGTTACTGTACATAAGAGTTTCAATTATGATACTAAAACTAAGCAGACTAAGTTGGACTGAGTGTAGGGGGGAGCTCAGATACTTTGAAACGGAGGCCTGACTTGGGCACAGATTCAAAGTAGCACAGAATTAAGGCACACCATTTGGTGCCTAGATTATTGGCAGTAAAAAACTGTACATTATTGATAGTTACATAGCATATTCAGCGTAGCAACTACAAATTGCCTACACCCATGAACAGATTAGGAGGCAATGGGCCCCTGGACATGGATATGTAAAAGGCTCCCCTACACTCTTCCTTTACATACGAGCAAGAGAGACACAAAATTAAAACAAGCTTAGGATCTTCTCTCTCTCTCTCTCTCTCTCTCTCTCTCTCTCTCTCTCTCTCTCTCTCTCTCTCTCTCTCTCTCTCTCCCCATCATGGCTACCTTTGAACATCTCCCCACATGACAGCATTCTCACACACTTTCACTCCAGCATCTCATGACTCTTGAACTCATCCCCAGCTGTACAGGGTGGCTGTCTGCTTGTGGTTTTGGTTTTGATGTGTGACAGAACAGTCTCCCCCCACCATAGCTTGTAAATAACAGGTGGATGAGCTTTCTGTCTTTCTGGTTGAGCTAGGTGCTTTCTCCTTCCCCGTGTGTGTGTATGTGTGTGTGCGTGTGGCACAGCTTGCACGACTTTCTTTATCATACCTAACATTTGTGTGTACAGCTTTTAACATCTATCAGTTAAGAGCTGGCTGGTGACTTATGAAAGCTAGAAATGTCATTGTCGGCTGCCTCAGCTGTAGTTGAGGGTTGAGACGGGTTGTGCCGCACTTTTTTTTTTCTTTTTTTTTTCTCTCTCCTCTCCAGGTGACACAGTTTGCACAACATGACATATTCCCTGATGGCCTTCCAGCTAAACACAACAGCTCTCTCTGTGTCATTTACACAGGTGCGTTCAATGTTTACACTGTGCAACCTGAGCAACCATCCACACACACACATACTCGCTCTCGCACTCGCACACGCACACACACACTCACACACAAACACACACACACACACACACACACACACACACACACACATGCACCACAAGAGATACCTGTTAGATATACGTGACATAAATAAAAAAGAACAGATTGATTGTTCGCAGTAGCTAAATTGAAAGACAGAATAAAAGTAGAGTGGAAAGTGGAAAGGAACCCCACTCAGACAGGCGTACCATGTGCCAGTCCACCTGTGGGCTCTGTGTTTAGTAGCGATGATCTAGTCTCATGTTAACTGTGCTAAAAGTGGGATCTGTGTTCTGGGCCACACTCATTTAGGTCAGGAGCAGTTCAGTCAAGTCTAAATGCATTATTCACTGCTTTTTTCTTGTCATTGACCACTGGGAGTTTTACCATAAGTCCCCCAGCTGCTGCTTTCACTTCCCCATTTACCCAGCGTGGTCACATCAAACACTCCTGACCAGGCGTTTTGGGTGCTCGCTCAGTTCTGTGTCCTGTTTGTACTCCAAACTATGGACAGATTCAACAAGATGTACTAGGTGCAGACAGATATTTGTGTGAGTGTGTGGTGTTCTCTTTGTGTCTGTGATGGTCTCTGTGTGACTGTATATATGTGTGTGTGTGTATGTGTGTGTGTGTGTGTGTGTGTGTGTGCGTGTACGTGTGTGTGTCAGCGACAACAGGTGCACCTTTATTGTATCCTGTTGTACACCTGCTGCCTTTCTTGTTGTCTCTTCTGCTCGCATCACAACCTAAATCCTCCCTTCTTGCAGATGATATACACTTTTTAACCAGAACTGAGTTGACAATTAAACGTGTTCATGTGAGCTACAGTAAAATAAGAGACAGAGGGCAGCACGAGGACAATAAATATAAAGTTGAACTAAAAAGCAACAGTCATTGGACTGTATGCTGGACATCAAGCCCAGAATCAAATGCACAGTTATTTTATCACCTACATATGTAGGGGAGAACGGGGGAATCTGAGGCATTGGGTAATGTGAGCCACCCCCTGTATCTAGGCAATATAGAGATATATGTTTTCAAGACCCTCTCATTTCCCCATGGCCCTGAAAGAGAGGACCTCATGGTGCTGTGGTAAGCATGTTTTTTTCACCAAAATGTTTTGCATTTAAAAGTAAATTTTCTTGCTGTCAACTTAATCAAATGTTGTGGCAAAGCAAATGTATTCACGTAGAAAAACTTCTATCATACTTGTTGATGAACTACCAACATATAAATGCTGTGGGGGAAAGTGAGACACTGTCTCACTTTCCCCCACCATGAGGCACAAGTTAAGTTTAGTCTTAAACATATTTTAATGTAATATTACATAACATATGTTTTATTTTAATGTCATACACATTGTAGAAAAGCCATCATGCCAAGGAAATACACCAGGAAGACGACCTGGGGCAACCACACGGAAAGAGCACCTTCTCATCTTTCCCTGTAACCTTCAGGGCTGGAATGTAGAGTTATGCTATAACTCTAGGCTAATGTTATAATCCAGTTGGGTCTTCTCCTGTGTTCTGAGTCCCAGGCTGTTCTCGCTGGTTCTGATTTTCCTATGCTTTGACCCCCAGACACAAGCTGACTCTAAGGGTCCTTTGTTCTGACCCCAGACTGTTCTAATCTAACTGGTTAAATCTTTCATTTGAATCTTATTAAAACCTTTTGAATTATAATATGTTGTATTTGATTTTGTGCAGAGTTACTTTCATGTGTTTAGAAAATTTGCTTTGCTTAATTGACCAAACCCCATCATTCTTTTACTAGTCCGACATTAGTTCTGGAATGTGTGGCTAGCTTTCAGGATTCTAACTGTTACAACATGTGTTGTCATGGTAGTTTCAGGGTGGAAAAAGTAAGTGGATCAGTTTACCCCCAGTTGGTTCACTTTACCCCCTTGATTTTTCTGGTCTGTCTCAGTTTACCCCACAGCTGGGGTAAAGTGAGCCACATGACAACTTTTTTTAAAACAATCATATTTTCACTGCCCTTTGTCTTGAAAAAATTCTGCTAATGCCCATTTCTAGGAAACATCCTGAATTAATGGGAAATGTGTAAATTTGAGTGATAAATCATTTTAGCTCGCTTAGAGGGGAGCAAATGTAAAAAGTGGCTCAGATTACCCCGTTCTCCCCTACTGTAGACTAGCGGTTCATGCTACCCATTTCAGTAACACTCACCACACCTTGTATAACACATGTGACATATGAACCAATCAATATTATATGATTTAATATTCTCAATCAAAAAAGAGAGTCAGTTGTTGGCCGTATGTTGAAGTGTAGATTTTAAGTTTAATAATAAACATCGACTTTTGATTAACATATTACACATTTTTTGTTTCATTTACCACCTTCTTGCTATCATTCAGCCCTGAAAAATGACCACTAAATGAGCTCCATTCAGATTTTAAGCTCATTGTTGCTTTTAAAAAAAATTCAATTTCACATTAGGGACACATTTGTAAAGATGAATTCCCCCAGAAGGACCAGCCTTACACCAGCAGATGAACTACTCCAGGCTTTTTTCACTTGGATCTGATCATTCAAACGCTAAGCATAGAGGCTCCTTCTGTTCTACCCAGTCCTCACCACAGACCTTTAATCCAGCCTATAGCAGGATTGTGTAGAATGGAAGAAAATGAAAGGGTCTAATTCCTGAGTGAGAGTACCGGGAGAATGGACCGATGACATCACTGGTGTCAGAGTTAATGAGGGACTCGACCCCGTGACCTGCGGGGTCATTATGAGGTCTATGATGCAGTGTGAGGATGGATTACAGCCCTTATGTCACCGCTCGTCCACTGAGCGCAACAGTCTGTTTGGGCCTGAAAACCCAGCGGTTTGATGGACAAATTGACTGACATGTTCATTGATTGCTTTTGACAGCTAATCATTTGACATGGCGGATTGTTGACTTTCATTACGTGGAGAAAGTTTTTTAAATTTGGGATTTTTACTCATTTCATCAATATGTAGCGTAAAACTATAGGAAAAAACTCCCGCACACTGTCTTGTTTTTTTGCTGTTCATTTATTTGAAAGGAAACAACCTCTGAGTCAAACGACCTTCATCAGGCATCAATATGGATCATTAATGTTAAGTTAAAGATGCAGTGATCAATTCTGGAGAATGCTTCTTGTGAAAATATATATTTTTATTAAATCAGTGAATATCTCAAAAAGATCCGCTACCTGTCAGAACTGTGTGTGCGCTGAAAAGAAATCCAGTGTTAATACACAGCCTATAGGATCTGTAAACGGGCATGTTGCTAGCTATGGTGGGTCGGGTCCGATTCCCATTTACGGAGTCTAGGCTGTTTTTTAAACATGGGCTGTGTATTTACACCAGATTTTCACTGATTTTGGCAAAAAGCGATTTTGACAATAAGCGTTCTCCACAATCACTGACTCCACCTTTAAAGATAAACATTTGTGGTTATTCTAGTACTTTATTTATTTTGTCATGAAACTTGTTTTTTCTTGCTCTGGAATGTGGGAATACTGATGTAGACCCTTGTTCCCCTTTCATTTAGAAAAGTTCCCATACACAGCCTCATAGTTTACGCGCGCTTTTCTTTGCCTGGATGAAAACCCTCTCTTTCACTGTGTTCTTCCTGGACCCTCCCATCACAGCCCCCCACCCCTTCTAAACTTTTTTTTTTTCTTGGAGGGACTTTAAGGAAGAATGTCTTTCAACACATTCAACAGCGCGCCCCCAAATCTCTGCTGCAAACATGTTCCCACTGATTCTCTCAAAGAATTAATTGCTCCAAATAATCTCACCATCTGGTTGCGAAAGGTCCATACCTACGAGGCTGCTTCGCATTGCATTGGAGGCCGGGGCCTATTCAGACACCCGCAATGCTGCTGTGGTGCAGAGAGAGAGAGAGACAGAGAGAGAGAGAGAGAGAGCGAGAGAGAGAGAGAGAGAGAGAGAGAGAGAGAGAGAGAGAGAGAGTGGTGAGGCTTGCCAGGAGGCTGAAAAGAGGAGGGAATGACAAAGACCACCATCTGCTCCTTGTCTTTCTTGTGAGCAACCTCGGACGCCAGCGGAGACCCTGAGTCTCTATGATCCAACTACACACCACTGACTGGAATGTTATTGAGAGAAAGGATGGGGAGAAGGAGGAAGGCCGCAAGTTAGGAGAGACAAAGAAAAGTGTAGTCTTGAGAGCTGGAGGATCCTACCTCTCTCATTATCATTCCACTGTTCTATCCTTTTCCCTCTGTGTCATTCCTCCACTATTGCATTCCATTAAAAAGACATCTAAATGTTTAGCCAACTGTTGAAATGTTGCAGAAGATAAAATGCCAACCTAGTGTAATTTCACAACTAGGTTGAAGGTTGAATATCTCCTGATGTCAAAAAAATACCCTTCAACAAATACCATTACTTTTTTTGCAGTCACACATGGCCCCTTACATCAGTGTCCTCCAGGGTGTGTGATGTTCTGATTGCTGTGACTTTGTGGATCTTGTATTGTGATTGTTATAATATCTTTGAAACTTTAATTTGAATGATTTTACAATTTTTCCACAGACGGACAATACATACACAACCCCCACCCCCCTCCCCCCTCCCACCTCCGCCCTCCCTCACATAAACAGATAATAATAAAGAAATAATAAAAAAAATAAGCTATAAATACTAGTGCTGTCAGTTTAACGCGTTATTAACGGCGTTAACGCAAACCCATTTTAACGGCGTCAATTTTTTTATCGCGCGATTAACGCTCTTCATGGCCTAGCAAACGTTGTGGTTTTTTCACATGCTGTTGCATCAACTAGTAATGTTACAACAACTGAAACACCACACACTATTCATATGGCTCGACATTAAGTTACTGTTACGTCAACCGACAAATGTCCTACAGCGTAACTTCACATTAAAATCATTTAACTGGCAAAACGGCTAAACGTCAAGTCAATTTTGAAGCAGAAACAGGAAGCTAGCACTTGATTTCGCCATCAAGGGTGACTGAAGCCTCGGCTGCAGCAGCGGCATACCAACCACCAGCACACAAGTGTATGGTGTGTCCACTCCACACACAGTCTGAAATAAGTTGTGGATGAACGACTCCCAAAACATTTAGGCAGCAACCAGTTTAATTTAGCCTTAATACTAATTTGTTTTATGGTTTGTTTGTTTTTAAATAAAAAAGGAAGTTCCAATTATGTTTGTGTATGCTGTTCTAGGGGTGGAGGGATCTACATTGTTGTCTATTTGCACTGAATTGGAAATTATGATATTTTAGAAGAAATGCACTGAATTACAAGAGAATGGGTGTGATAGGAGCATTAAAATGAGAAAAAATAATGAGACAAAAAGAAATCAAGGGACATTTAGGCTAGAATAGATGAAAATGTGCAATTAATCGCGAGTTAACTATGACATTAATGCGATTAATTGCGATTAAATATTTTAGTAGTTTTTTTTTTTTTTTTTTTTCAAAGGTTTTTTTATTAAATGTTCGTAACACAGAAATTGTAGCACAATTAGTACAAATTTTTTCCCCCTTTTTTTCCCCGAACATACCCCACCCACATCCCACCCTCACACCCAACAACACGAAATATACACTTCAGAAATAGAAATAAACAATCAATATGAAAAAAAAAAAAAAAAAAAAAAAAAAAAAACCCATAAAGAAATCAAATGAAATCAAATAAAAAGGGGGGGGGAGCTACTCTTCTATAGTTATTGTTTTTTTTAAATAATTTAGGAAGGGGCGCCAAATTCGGTCAAATTTATTCTCGGATCCCTGGGTAGTGTAACGTATTTTCTCTAAATTCATACATGCCATAATGTCTCGAATCCAATGTGAGTGGGAAGGAGGAGCAGGATCTTTCCACTTGAGTAGGATAGCCCTGCGAGCAAGTAGTGAGGTGAAGGCCAGTACTCTCAGCTTCACTTTAGGTAAGCCCGGATTTGGTGCAATGCCAAAAATTGCAGTGAAAGGGTTCGGCTTAATTTGATGCTGAAGTACTTCAGAAATTGTTTGAAAAACTGATGTCCAGAACTCAGTCAAGGTGGGACACAACCAGTACATGTGAAAGAGTGATGCCGGTGCGCTCTTACAGCTATCACAGGTCGGGTCTACATCGGGGAACATACGGGCTAATTTAGTTTTAGATATGTGGATACGATGTACTACTTTAAATTGCACAAGAGCATGTCGGGCGCACATGGAGGTAGAGTGTATCCGATCCAGGACTGAATCCCACATGTGATCTGTGAAGGCAGAACCTAGGTCTTGCTCCCACAGGGTTCTTATAGCTGCTAATGAGGGGCTATGCAACTTCGAAATAAGGTTGAAAAACACAGAAATTGAGCCTTTTAATGTGGGGTTTACAGAAAGAAACAAAACGACATGATTGGCTGGCGGTTTATAAGGGAATTGGGGAATTAACTTCTGCGTAAAATGCCTGATTTGCAGAAATCGGAAAAAATTTGTCTTTTCGATACCAAAGTTTTTTGTCAATTGAGAAAAACTAGCAAATAGATCATTAATAAATAAATCACCAATGCATTTTAAGCCTTTTTTATGCCAGATCTTGAATGCACCATCCACCGTCGAGGGAGTAAACAAGTGATTAGCTGCAATTGGGCTGAAAAGTGAAAAATTCTGCATTCCAAAATTCTTCCTAAATTGGGTCCAGATTCGAAGGGAGTGCTTAATCACGGGACTACTGTTGGGAATAGCCGAAGAGAGTGGAAGTGCGGCACTTAAGAGGGCAGATAGAGAAAATGGGCTAACAGCGCTCGATTCCATTGTTACCCAGACTGGGGCTGAGTCGTCAAGGTGAAAATGCACCCAGTACACTAAAGAACGGATATTAGCAGCCCAGTAATAGTATTGGAAATTAGGGAGGGCCATTCCACCTGTTTGTTTGGGTCTTTGAAGAAAAGCTTTCCGTAACCGAGGGTGTTTACCATTCCAAATATAATTTATCATTAAAGAGTCAAGGGCCTGAAAAAAGGATTTGGGGAGAAAGATGGGGAGACATTGGAATAGATATAGGAACTTTGGGAGTAATGTCATTTTAATTTAATTTATTCTACCTATGAGAGAGAAAGCCAGAGGAGACCACTTCGATAATATTTGCTTCGCCTGATCCAATAATTTGAGGAAGTTCGATTTAAATAGGTTTTTAAAATTTCTGGTAAAACATACCCCAAGGTAACTCAGCTGATCTGTCACCACTTTGAGTGGGAGAGCTGTATAATCAAGTTTAAGAGCTTCTTTATTAATCGGAAAGAGTTCGCTCTTACTCAGGTTAAGTTTATAGCCAGAAAACTGACTAAAGACCTCCAACACAGAAAGAGCCTCCGGTAAGAGGAGGCCGGCTTGGCGACAAACAAAAGTAAGTCATCGGCGTATAATGATACTTTATGTTCAATTCCTCCTCTCCATATCCCCTGAATCTGTTTGTTACCGCGAATGGCAATCGCAAGTGGTTCGATTGCAATAGCAAAAAGGAGTGGGCTCAAAGGACAACCCTGCCGGGTCCCACGATGCAGATCAAAACTACTTGAGTTACTGAACTACTTGCTAGCTTCCCACATAAGTCTTGTACAATTCACCCCATAACTGCTAGTAACACTATGAACAATCCAGCAAACTGTCAAAATGACAACACACTAAACAAGCATACCGTGCTCAACCAACAAATTCGAAATACAAAAAAAAAGAACAAGCCGTGAGTTAGACAATCTGTCCAAATGGCAAAAAAATAAATAAAAAATAAAGAACAGACACGCTTATCTAGCCGTTTTGAAATAGAGATACAAAATAAAAAATAAAAAAAGCGAGTGAGCTAGACAATACGTCAACCAGGTTCACCCAGCTACTTTACTCATTAAAAATAAAAATAAAATTGCGTATAGTACCATCAGTCCGAGAGCTTGGCTGGGGATATGAAAAGAGCACCTGTCCACATTGTATACTCACAGCAGGCAATCGTATTTACTACGGACTCACACCCAGTGTAGATAAGTAGTTAGATGCTTCAGAGACAGACCGCAGCCACCTTCTCTCGCCGCTCTGGAGAGTAATGCGAAGCCTCGCAGGGAAGAGGAGAGAGGGGCGGAGACCGCGCTGATACAGCTCAGCCATGACCCGTTTGTATTCAGCCCGCTGCTTCACGACCTCCGCGCTGTAGTCCTCGTAGAACCGGAGCTTGTGGCCGTGGTACTCCAGCTCGCCCTGTTTACGTGCCTCCGTCATGATCAGGTCTTTAGTCTGGTATCGGTGAAAGCGGATAACGACGGATCTCGGCCTCTCATGCGGGCCCGGTTTGGGTGCCAGAGTGCGGTGAGCCCTGTCCAGCTCCGGGGGAGAAGGGAGTACTTGACCACCAAACACCTCAACGAGGAGCTCAGAGAAAAAGGCGGTGGGGCGCGCACCCTCCAGTGATTCTGGTAAACCCACAATACGAACGTTCTGTCTCCTGCTCCTCCCTTCCAAATCCGACAGTTTAGCTTTTAACAGCTTGTTATCTTCCTGCAGTGAGGAGGACGTAGCCTCAAGTTGCTCCAGGCGTCCGCAAACAGTTTCTGCATTATCCTCGAGATCGGTTATACGTTTCCCCTGGCTTGAGACCACGGCCTGGATGCTGTCCAGTTTAGCGTCCATGCTGGCGAAAGCTGATTTAAACTCGGCAGCTATCGCTGCTCTGTGCTGTTCAAGCAGACCCGGAATGGAAGCCACTGAGCTAGCACCAACGTCCATGCTAACCACGCTGTCCGAGGACATATCTGACTCTGCCGAATCTCTTTTTGCGTTTTTCTTGCTTCTAGGCATTTCTCCAAAACAGTATCAGTGTTACCGGCAACACAAGCACAAAAAAAATCGACGAGAATAGGGTTTAATCAGTTAGGTCTGAAATATTTTGTGGGAGCTATAGAGCGATCGTGCCTACCCCATGCTCTGTAACCCGGAAGTCATTTTAGTCGTTTGACAGCACTAATACATACACAAAAAAAAACTAAAAAACAAAGCAAAAACAAAGACAAAACTGGGGCAAACCTCACACGTCCACTACAAGTGGCGCCAAGGGGGCAGACATTCCAGGCCCCGATGTGCTGCAGCACTGGGCCCCATCTATGAGCGTTGCCGGACAGCTCATATCTCAGCCTCTCAAAATGTATAATGCCCACCAGTTCCCTCAGCCAAGTGTCAAACTGAGGGGCCAAGTCCGATTTCCACAGCTTCAGAATGCATCTTTTGGCAATTACCATGCCATAAACCTTGATTGTGCAAGATATTGTTACAATATCTTTGAGAGAAGGAAAAAATAAATAAAAAATACTTTGTTATATCACATCAATTCAAAGAGAAAGGTGAATTGATGTAAAAGAAGTCATTGATTCAGCCAGCCTTATCTCCGCAGGCAAGTCGATCCAAACCCTAGGTGCCCTGATGGGGAAGGCACTATCACCTCTGGTAATGAGCCTCGACCTTTGAACAGTAAGAAGTGCCACACCCAAAAATGACACCAAGGTTTCTGGCAGTGGGCTGACGTTACCGGCTAGTGGACCAAGAGATGTTGTAGGGCGTGTTGAACAGTATTATTTCAGATTTGGAGTTGTTTAGTTGGAGAAAGTTAAGGGCCATCCAGCGGTTCACATCAGCAGCCAGGCTACTCTCAGCGGGAGGTATATCTGTGTGTCGTCAGCATAGAAGGGAAAAGAAACATTTTGCTGCTGGATATCTTGGCCGAGTGGAAGCATATACATAGAAAATGAAATTGGACCTAAATTGGAACCCTGAGGAACACCATAGGCTAGTTTTATAGCCAATGCTCAGTTCCATCTGTGATTTAGCACTTCTAGTGTAATTGCGTGGCTCCATATGCTACTAAGTGTTATGATTCAAATCTGTTTGTATACACACCAACCGCTTAGCCTACAGTATTGTGCTTGCTGGGAGTTTTGACAGTCATTCCCCATGCACTGCTGGATGAGAACACTAACGCCAGCTAGCCTCCCTGCTCTTTATAATGCAGGATGACCACAGCAGGAGTATGCAGACGCAGCGGCTGTTGAAATAACAAGAAGTAAAGTCTGGTGGGGACCAGTACTAACTGTTACCAAGCAAGCCTAACTAGTGTCGGTTTTCTTTGTAAAATACGAACTTTGTGAAGTCAAATAAAGTGAATTCCCACACAGTTTCTAACTTGGAAAAACGTTAATAAATATAAAAAATAAACTCAAAAATTTTAATAAATAGCAACATTTGGGTACTAGACCTTCAGGTTAAAAGATA
This sequence comes from Hyperoplus immaculatus, assembly GCA_949357725.1. Classification (NCBI taxonomy): domain Eukaryota; kingdom Metazoa; phylum Chordata; class Actinopteri; order Uranoscopiformes; family Ammodytidae; genus Hyperoplus; species Hyperoplus immaculatus. The sequence continues at coordinate 6,780,363 of OX442353.1, read as the reverse complement.
CAGAGTCTTAAGCTAACAACACCATCATAGTGTGAGCTGTCTTTGGTTTTCGGCTGTCAAAATGTGGCAGCAAGTCTTCTTCCATCTAAATAATGCTTAAAACAGAATAGTCTCCTTTCCACTTCAGGTAGGAGGTCTAGTAACGAAACGTTGCTAGACCTTCAGGCATGATAACCGAAACATGGCTACTTCATAAACGTTTCTGCAAGTAAGACAGTGCGTGGGAATTTACTTTTTTGGGCTTTCTCGTCCCTCTCCTGTGTGCACCTGTCTTAAATTACGGACGTGCTAAGTACTTTTCTGTTCTGATATACAAACATAACCTCTGAAATTTCTCTCAAATTGTACTAACGTCTGTAAGCTAGGCTATGACAGGCTTCAGTGAGAACACACCACCGATCTGACTGTTCATCTCTTTCTGTCAAATGTCCATAGGCTTTTTACAAGATGTCCACAAACTCTTATCTTCTACTCTCTAAAATATGGATTTTCGTGTATCATTTATCTAACCTTTCCTACACTTTGTTTTGCCTGCTGCCTTCTCTTTTTCTCTTTTTATTTTCTCTTGGGAAACATAGATTTTCCTTCGCATATCTCCACACAGAGAAGCATCTCCCTCCCCCTCTCCTATTCAATTAGGGCTCTTGACGGGAAGAAAAACAAGTGTGTGTGTGTGTGTGTGTGTGTGTGTGTGTGTGTGTGTGTGTGTGTGTGTGTGTGTGTGTGTGTGTCTGTTGTAAAGGGGTGGAGGTGCACATCCACTTTCAGTGTTGGAATGTGTTGTGGTATGTGGTGGAAACGATAGAGGGTTGAATGAAGGCGTCGTGGCCTATAGTGTGTGCAGTGTGGGCGGCTGCTGTTGCTGCGTTTCATGTGTATGGTATGTGTGTGTGTGTGTTCTTTGTGCTGCAGGCTGTTTGTGCCCTCTCCACCTTTACACTCCTGGGAAAGTGTAACAGGTGTGTGCAGCAGTAGCACTAGGGCCGGACGGCATGGTGCCCTGACCTTCCTCTGGCTCCTGCCGGCCCAGCATGCATCCTGTCCATGAAATCAGCCCTGGACCACTGGCCTCATGTCTGAGAAGAGAGGCAAAGAATATGCTGGTTTATTACTCTATGGTGGAGTCAGTTAGGCTGGAGAATGCTTATGTTGGTGAATACCTCCTCACGACTTGTTACTGTGTGTCTACTGATACACAACCCAGGGTTAATAAACAGCCTACGCTCTGTAAACGGGCTCGTTAGTTGTCATGTTGGGCCCCTTTGTTTATACAACATTTGTTAACATACCAGTTTACAGAGCCTAGACTGTGTTTAACCACCATATGTTTTTTCAGCACACACAGTACGCACCTACAGTAGACAGGTAGTGGATCGTAAGGAGATTATCACTGGTTTTGACAAAAAGTGGTTTTGACAACAAGCTTTGCCCAGAATCGCGTACTACACCTTTAACTTCACAATGGAGAATGCAGATCACACACACACCCCTGAAAAAATGCAGTTTCAGTTCAATTCCCAAAGTCCCAACACACTTCCCCTCTCTACCTGCTCGCTGTCAGTGTTCATCAATGTCACCTTCTGTGAAAACCCCTTGGAAAAAAACACCTCGGCTCAGAGAACTTGCCATTTTTCACTATTTTCAGACATCTGATGGTTGTTTAGTTCAACTTAGTAACTTTCTTGGAATATCAATTGTATCATTCAATATTTTTCAGCAAATTGTGACTTTCTATTTATTACATAATTGTGGATTTAAACATTCTCAAGCCTCCAATATCAATTTCTCGGATTTTCTGACCCTAAATATTGGAGTCCTGAAGACATGTCTGGTCTTTGCTTAGCAGTCTATAACTGATACAAATGTAACTTATGTTTTTACGAATATGAATTAAGTGCATCATAATTTAGCTCCCACAACCGACCTGCATTGAAACACATCTCCATATCATTGGGGGCTTTTCACACTAATGAAACCAGTGTGAGTGAATTCTTAAACTGTCAAATGGGCGAGCAGCTTTTCCTGCATGGTCTTATATCCCACCACACACAATCACACAGGAACCTAGAGATATTCATAAATGGACTTGTCATGGAAAATTGCCTGCTTGGTTCTTGAGTCCAAACAGCTTTATTTGGATGGAGCGAAGCACTGGAGCTTGGCCTAAGAAAAAGGCTTATTTTCAGAGGCAGGGCTCAAAGTATATGCACCGTTAGTACCCACCCAGAGCTGTGGGCTTGTGTTTGCAGTGCAGGGAGAGAAGCCAGCACAGATGGTTAGGTACCAAAGGCAGCAGACTTTTTTTCTCATGCCTTTAAATGGGAGCACTCTCTTTCTTAGCTAATATTTAGCTCCTTCAAATGCTAATGTGGTGGCTTCGCTCTCCAAGGTTAGCATAACAACTATGGGAAAGCCTTTAGATCTCAGACATTTGTTTACCAGATGAAAGAGCCTGCACGTCGTAAGAGCGGAGAGGCACAGAGAGAGTCAGGCCCCCACTCGGCACTATATCTCCTCAACTACCCCACCCTCCCTAAGCCAATTTCAAGTTACAAGGCTGCTCTATTTGGGACATTTTCTAACAGTTCATCCCCCTCTCAGGCCAATCCTCTCTGATGAATTTCAGAGGAAACTGTTGCCTGTGCTTTAATGGGATGTCATCTTGTGTGTGTGTGTGTGTGTGTGTGTGTGTGTGTGTGTGTGTGTGTGTGTGTGTGTGTGTGTGTGTGTGTGTGTGTGTGTGGAAGTGGGATTATGTATCATAATAAATAATGGCTGTGGGAGAATAGATAGCTGCATAACTCGAATGGATTGTCATAATACGGAAAAGTTAGAAAAATAAATCAGCAATGCTCTGTGTGTTTTGATATCATTTATTTATACCATCAGATTATTTTTTGTTGTTGTTGATAGGAACAGGAAACAGTGTGTTGAATTGTGGGTAATTCTTTGTCATTTGAGCCTGTTCTTACTTTGATCTAAACCCTTAATGTAACAAAATACATTTAGATTTTCCAGTAGAAAGGAGATAATTTGAACTCCTATTTTTGTATCTAGAGAAAAACACTATTTTGGTCGTATCCAGGAGCTGCTTTGATTCTGTTTTTAGCCCCATTTGATCCATTGTTAAGTGGAAGAAAAATGATTTGTATCACCATGGAAACACCAATAGCCGGTGCATAAAATACTCTGAAAGAAACCAAAAATGCAAGATCAAAAATATACTCAAAAACAGCAGCTTTAGCTTCGATCAGAGCTCTCAAATGTTATTGACGCGTGCTAGTTCTAACTTAAAATACAACCCTCCTTTGTGTCAGATGTACCTGAATTATTAAATGTGTATCCAAACAGAGAAAAAACAAGATAGGATGGCCCATAAAAAGGTCTACAATACGTAGCAGCATTTCCCCTGCTAAACAGTTTCAGAGGCAAACAACTCATATTCTACTTCAAAACTGTAATAAAGCACTATCTTCCCCGCATCTCCGTAATGCATTATTCACTTCCAGTTGCCAAGAGGAGACTCTGGAGGATGGTTAAGAACCCACTACAATATTTATGTAGTATGCTGCAGTGCTGCCACACACACACACACACACACACACACACACACACACGCACACACGCACACACGCACACACGCACGCACGCACGCACACACGCACGCACGCACACACGCACACGCACACACGCACACACACACAAACACGCGCACACGCACACACACACACACACACACACACACACACAGCCCTATCAAACCCTTGTGCTTTGCTGGCAAAAATCCATATGGAAAGACTACCTATACCTCTGCGGATAAACAACATAAAACTCCTAACACCTATCCGACAGTGTTAGTATGTTTTTTCCTGCTTGTCCAACACTAGCTGGCAGTAGCAGAATGCATCATGTCTTTAAGGCTCCGTCCCCCTTTATGTCACAGTATCACTTTTCTCCTTGGCGTTATTGGCCCACATAACGTCAGATTGTTTATGTCTGTTTCTCAAGGATCCAGGCCAGCCCATGATTACTTTCACTTGGGACTTCTATACTAGGAGCATGCTCAGTGATGATCTATTTCAAAATGGATGCGATGGAAAACACACCACATTCCTTCGAGATGCTAAATCTATTTCTGAAATCAAGGTTTGATTAAAGA
>OX442353.1:6743704-6771204 GCA_949357725.1 Hyperoplus immaculatus | reverse complement strand
AGAGAAACGTGAGAGTTGAGAAACAAGCTCAAAGCTGCGAATGTAACAGTATAGCTTGGCTGTTGGTTGTGCAGGATAGGTTGCGGGCCACTGATTATGATCTGACCAATCGGTGGTCTGCAGTCTTTTACTTCACCGTTTAGCAACTTGTCCCTGAAACCTCGACGGAGTAGCTAGGTACCAGTAAAGTGTTCAGGCTGGAAAAGCATTAAAAAGGCGAGTAGAGTAGAGATACAGTAGAGCTGGTATACCATGTAGTGGAAAGGCAACATATGTGCTCCAACCCCCTCTTGCTCATCTGGGACCAACCAAACACATATAAGATCCGGGGCTTTGATGTCAGTCAAAGGGTGGATATATGTGATGTATACATTACAGGTCTACAAGACGCTACGGCTCGCTCCGGCAGCATTCCACCTACGCAACAATGGATGTCTTGGGAGGACAGGAGGACAGAGAGAGGGAACCATGGCTGACACTTTGACGGATGGATGCGTAGTGATGTGTTTGTGAGGAAAGGGTCTCCTGTGTCATCTCACCATGGTAATACCATCCCAGAGGAAAGGCCCTTTGACTATATGTCTTATCCCATACATCCACTACCAGCCTCACATCTCATCCCTACCTAGCCAGAATAGGTACACCTTCCCTAATTAAACCTGAAGGCAGAAAAACCCATAGCTCTTTCTTATGGTAATCAAGCTTAGAACAGAAAAAATATGCAGCAATTTAGACAGATGGTGTATTAGAGGCATATAGATTACAACTTATACAGAGGGGACAATGTAATATTGCAGAGTATGGTAATGAATATGGTAGCGTTCTCCAATAAGGAAGCGCCTTTATGACCAAGTGAATGTGATTAGATACAATTAACAGGGATGGGGATCTTATGCCAAGATCCAGTTTCCGATTTGTTTTTCTTGATGTATTTTGATAATTGCACTATAGTAGTTGCGGCACTTGGAAGACACAGATAAAAAAAAAGAAGGGAAAAAAAGTTGAAATGGAAGAAGCAGAGGTTGAGATGTCCTGACTTTTAGTCCCTGGTATGGAGCAACCCCCAGAAACACCTGCTCTCACATAATGCAATTTAAAAGTGTATTTTATTAGAATCTTATATCGAGTAAAATTCTACATTACCAACTTAACTCTATGCCTCCAGTTTGTATTGCAGGCTTTCTCTACTTACCCCTTGCTTAAAATGAGTGTGCCTTTAAGCATTAAGCTGATAAGATCACATAAGCCAATAACAAGACCATAAGAATTAAGTTATAGGTAACAAAGTACACATTGGGCTAAACAGCTGGCATCAGTTACAAACAATACATAGGTAGGCCTATTATATGTGACTATTGAGGAACATTGCTGAACAAAATCATCATTTGAGATACTAGCACAATGATAAAAAAGACAAAGATATGACCAGATGCAACTCACCAGTCCAATGACGGACATGAAACACAACAACACAACTAAATCCTGGACCAGGGAGCACGTAATGGAATCAACACATCTGTGACACAGTCTCAACTAATACTGAACTTTGACAGCTCAAAACTGGTATGTATAGCAGGGCTGCTACTTGGAACATGGTGCTGAAAGGTAGACTAGAAAGGGGAATATAATCTTATATATTATGGTGTGTTCATCCATTTATCATATACAATATAAAGCCATGCCTTCCTCGGAACCAGGCAACTAGTAAGTTTCCTCCGGTCCTTTAATATAGTTAAGTTGCATTTACATTAAACATATATGAATAAATATATATATACAGTAATTGCAGTGGAGGTGAGATTGACAACTTTATTGGTAGAGAAGTAAATAACAAGGGGAAAATTGAGTGAGAAAGAAATGGAAGCTCACTGACATGATCAAAAAGTTTTCAAAGTGTGTAAATGTGATCGCGTGTGTCTATCTGCAGTCCGTGTATTTCTGTGTGTGTGTGTGTGTGTGTGTGTGTGTGTGTGTGTGTGTGTTCTAGTGTGTTCATGTGACATGGAGGCGTGGGGCGTTGTGTGTGCCACTCGGGGCCCCTGTTGTCGACTGCCAGCGTATCCCAGAATCCTATTAGGAGCAAGTCACACTTGGGTGGCACATTCATCATGGGCCCTGCACATTCAGATTGCTGTTATGAATATAATTAGAGGGAAGCATGGAGGGGATGTTCAGGGCACTCACACACATACACACGAAGAGTCATATGTGGGCGCACAAACACATATGGCAAAAGTAAAACACACGCACACACACACACACACACACATTTGAGGCCAATGCGGTATATTGTCGTGTGTAGAAAACACGATCACTCACATGCAAATTGGCATGTATAACTGCATGGACTCTTCACACAAACACTTTACCTCTGACTTGTTTCATTTCTTTTTGGGACACACAAACGTGATGGCACACACACACACACACACACACACACACACACACACACACACACACACACACACACACACACACACACACACACACACACACAGCTCTCATGATGTCAGACACTTCATTTTCACCCCGGCGCTCAGTGTGCCTCGCCTCACCACTTCAAGTACAGGCCAGCCAGGTCACTGGGGACCAGCCTGAACCACTGTGGATCAGTGGATCAGTGCAGTACCTTTTCTAATCATATAGTCTATATACTACTGCAATGGTCTCTTTGCATGCATTATGTTAACATTATTGTTTCCAACATGGCAGTCAGGACCCCCTATGGATGTAACAAGATGAATCCAAAGAGGTCACAAGAAGATTATGAGGAGAGCAAAGCAGAAAAAAGCAAATCTGCTCTAAAAAAATGTTCTATGTATTTCTCTAAGTATTCCTCCAGATTTATATTGTACATTCATATTTTTAGTATTTAATATAGTGTATGATTCAAAACCAAATACATCTTCTTCATCTCAGCCTTGTAGCTCCACTGGTAACATGAACACACACGTCGTAGTTTATGTTGTATCAATCCCACATGCATGTGCTGCTCTCCCTACTTGAGCACTAATTGTGTACATTAGTCCATATAGTGACGTCCCTAACAAATGCAACAGTGCCCTGCTGTTTAAGGATATTATTAAGCCTTTAAAACAATGAAAGTACATATTTGTGACATGTTTTTCAAAATTATTATTATATTGTTATTCAGTAAGAACAAATGGGACGGACAGAGACAGACACATTACTGGTTTAGCTATTTAATGAAACCAAGCCATGTGCAACTGGACTGCATTTTACATTATGCAGTGACCACATATGGAACTCTTTCAGCAGAATATACCCGTTATTGTTTCACTTGTTTATTTAAAAAAAATATTCTAATTGACATGCACTATAAACCCACTCACTGTCTGCTTTCCTCTGTTCCAAGCTGTAGCTGAAAGGTAACTACTTCATGCCAACATTTGGTTTTAAAACATTTTAGTAGCTACAGTATGCAGCATGTTGAAGCAGTCAGAAGTCTTTGAGGGTACTAATGGATTTGAGGGTACTCATGAATGCAAAGTGGATGGTGGTTTCAAGGCCACACACAGAACAAAAGAGAGGTTCAACACGGTGAAACTAAGCAGCACTACAGTGAAAAGTTATATCCAAAATGGTGTTGCATTTTCAAATATTTCATCAAATCCACAAGTACGGCTAAGTTATTAGCTGCTTAAAGTGTTACTGTATGTGTTCAAATATACTCCCAGTACAATTACTATAGCTGGGGTGACAGGACAACACACTCTTTAAATTACCATACTACTTGCTTGTTCAAACCATTGTCACTGTATTTGACAAGAAGACTGGACATAAAATCATCTGTGTGTGTGTGTGTGTGTGTGTGTGTGTGTGTGTGTGTGTGTGTGTGTGTGTGTGTGCGTGTCTGTGTGTGTCTGTGTGTGTGTCTCTGTGTGTGTGAGTGTGTTTGTTCGATCGTACAGTAAAGCCTTTAGCAGCTTTCACAGGCCTCAAAAAGCCAAAGTTCTGGAGCCAAATGTTGACACTGTGGTTTGAACACAGTGGCCAGCTCTGGTTCGCAGCGTGCCAACAGTCACATAAGCAGCAGGCAGATGCGGCCTCTCTGTCTGTCCAAAACTAACACTGCACCTTTTAAACAGCAGCGGACAGTGACCATGCCATTTTAAAATATGGATGTTACACATATAAACTGCCAAGAATATTGAAATATGCCAATAAAAATAGGCTGTCATCGCAGTGTTGTTTGGACAACAACCACACCTGCATTCACTTTACATGGAGAGGCAAGCAGGGCCAGAGACAGTGCCCAACTGGACTTGTTTCAAATGTCAAAAAGCACACATGTTTAGTTGATGTTCCATTGACAGTAAATACTGGCCAACTTACTGTATGGGACGGTTTCCAAAAAGGGATTGCCCTGTATGATTTCATGGAATCATAAACCATAGGCATTGATACAGGGATGCTTTTATATAATTGATTGACATGTATGTAAAAGCGTACTTCTTCATCTCCTATAAGATCTATGTTGTCTCTATCTCACACACGGTAGCCTGAAAGGTTACACGTTCAGGATGACACCCAAAACACACAAAGCTTAATTTGTCCACCTCTGAAATTCCCCATGAGACCGACACAATGCTCTAAGTAAATGTGTGAAGGAACGCTCTCTCTCTTTTGCCGCCACACACACACACACATACACACACACACACACACACCACCTCTCTCTCTCCCTCCCTCTCACCCCTTGGCTGAGCGCTAGCAGGAAGCTGGCCAAGACTCTTGGAAAGCCAGCATGTGTTTACCACCCCTCTGAATGCACGCCACGTTGGAGAGCTCTGCCTGCCATCTGAATGCTCTGTAATATCAATAATTGATGCTCTTGAGGAGTAGTAATTAAATTAGTTAATTATGCCGGTAAAATTACATGTAATTATGAGACTGGAGGGTATGTTTAGTAAATTAGTCTCATCCATGCTCACTGTGTGTACTGCTGCCAACATTTTATTCCTTGATGATTCGGTAATTTGGATACCCTTCTCTGTTTTTTGGAACAAATGCATCGTTTACACACAGACGCCGTCTGATGTGGATTAGCTTCTGTCACCAAAGGTATTCCTATTTATCCTGAAAGATGTGCAATAAGAATGTGATAAGTGCTTTTGGCAGCAACTGCAGAGACTGCACAAATTAAAACCTTCCATTATGCAACGGAGCAAAATGTCGGTTTTCCTGCTTTTTTGTTGAACAAAACAACTTAGTTGTAGTTTTTTTGGTTTCATTTGTCCCTATTTTGAGATGTACTGAGGTATTTCTGATAGTACAGTGTGTGTGAATGGAACTTAACGTGAGGTGCTCACAGCATTGATATGAAAAATAAAGCAAAAAAACCCGACAACATCTGTGCTGTGATTATTCAGGAGAATTCCCATGAACATTTGTCATCAATCTGACTTTCTACTGAAGCAAGAGTGAACTTGACAATGTCTCTGCAAAATTATTTCTCGATCTTTTAAAGATGCAAACATTAGGACTAGGACTAAGCACCCAGCAATGATGCTAGGCTGTAAGGGGAGCTCAGTTCCTTTAGTCAAGTATTGCAAAAACAATCACTGTGAAATCATTGGAGCATCAGAAAAAGGGTTAGGGTTAGGGTTAAGGTTAGGGTTAGGGTTAAGGTTAGGGTTAGGGTTAGGGTTAGGGTTAAGGTTAGGGTTAGGCTGTAGAAATAATAACTTTAGCTATTCCTTGGTGCAGGAGGTCAGCCAGGTGTCATTCCAGGTAGGACAGAATGGCAAATGAATAACCTGAACAATCAACTCTCTGTATATTGGATGATCAATTGTATTTCTGGCATTTGTCTATATGTAGCGTTGCAGTTTGAGCAGTTCCACAGTCCAATATTTGGCATGGCTTCTGTCAAAAGATGTTAAAAACTGTCGTGAGCTTTATTCAATATCACTGGAGCAGTGCTTCAGACTGCTGCGATTTAAACTGATCCATAGTTTTCTCTTCTCTTCTTCTTAAATGTGCAGTGTGAGTGAACCAATTGTCCAAAATGAATACACACAGTATTGGCCCAGAGAAGTGCTTGTGCTCTGTAGGCCCAAAAACATGGAATAATCAATTTGCTATTACAGTAGCAGCAAAACAACTGCAACTATAGAATGTTTGCTTTTTTGCATGAAATGTGTTTAATGCTTTATCAACTAATCATTACATCTCTAGTTAAATGAATGTAGCCTATAGGCCTACATGACAGAATAACATTTGTTCACAGCCATAATACACAATTAGTGCATGGAAACTACGGTTTATGTTGCCCATAAAAGGATATGGGAGGCACCTAGTCGGAGTTGTAGCTAGACCATTAAATCAAGTCCCTCACACAAACACAGTGTCAGAAAATGAAACCCCATCTCAGCCATCTTTGTGTAAAAACTTGTCTAAATATGGCTGTGAAGGGCTGTGTCAATAGTGCCTGCAGGCAGTGGACCAGCTCTCTCCTATTTGACTTAGTGCTATGGAGGGAGGCTTATCTGTATAAGCCCTGCCATACTGCAGCATCACATTTCCCACAAGATCTCCTAAACAGCTTGTCGTTCTCCTGCTTGTGAAATAGACGGCATATTGTGTAGGCCAGGCTGAATGCACAGACAAATAGCAAAACGGGTAAAAAACACTGTGTACTGTCGTTAATGAGATTCAACTCACTGCCAAGGAGGTTTTCCCTCCATTAATAGCCTCTGGATCATCTCAGAGACATGCACAGTAGCTTTTCTAACAATATAGTATATGTCATTTTAAAGTGACAGCTGGTGTCATTGATTGTTACAGTAGCTAATATTAAAATGGGTGAGGGAATTTTCACAAGTGTCAGAACATTAGATTTTTAAAAGCAAGGGAGGTATGCAAATGCTCCACACATAAACACACATGGAAAGCATATCAATGATTGGCAGGAATACGGGTCCACTCAGCCCTCCTGTGGCATGATGGGAAGGCTGTCAGGCCTAAGAGGATGTCAGTGTCTTACTTTGCCTGGGGCTGGATCCTTTTCATTTATGTTGGTAAAGAATTGCAAAGTGCTGCCGTCTCTCCAGAGATGCCCTTGGCAAGTTAATTGCATTCTTCCACTTGTAACCGACTCAAACACTAACAATCACACACACGCACGTGCGCTCATGTACACACACACACACACACACACAGGCACGCACACACGCAGGCACGCACCCACTCGCACACACACACACACACACACACACACACACACCCACACACACCCACAGCAGACCGAAGAAGAACACTGTTTTCCTCTGGGATGATAAACACTTTTTGATTTATTCAGTTAAAAAGTGTCTTCCGTGAGACAGCCAAGTTCACAGACTCAAACAGACACTAGAGTTTGAGAACAGATTCCGTGTGACTGCAGAGAAACACTAACACATGCTGTCATATATAGACACACATGGGCCTTGGCAGGGAGAATAACTGGCTGATTGAACAATGAGAAAAACAACTGAGGCAGAAATCCTTCTCTCTACCTCTTTCTCTCATATCACCTCCCACCCCTACTCTATGTCTCTCTCTCTCTCTCTCTGAGGCTCCTACACTATATCTCTTTCTCTCTCTGAGGCTCCTACTGATGTGCATTTTGGGTGACTGAGATGTGACCTCACTCATCGGAGATGACACCAATGGAGTTTGACGAAACAGTTGTTTGGAATGGAACCGGCTTCACTTTCTTACCTGCGCCATAGTCAGAGAACTACAATGGAGTATTACGTTCAAATAAAATAATGAGCAATTTATTTTGAGACATTTTTTCTTCTTTCTTTTCTATGTTACATTGCCCTTGTATTTAGTTTGAAAGAAAAATGGATGCTGTTAGAAATAAAATGCAACAGTTTCTGAGCCTAATAAGAGCACCACAGCTCTTTGCATGGAAAGACGCCAGTGACTGCTGTAAATGTAATAGCTCCCATGGAATGACTAAAGATAGAATGTTATTATGTTGAATTCCCTGGCGAAAAAGAGCGGAAAAAAATTAACATTTATTCATGTGAAAAAGTGTAAATGGGTTAGAGGTTAGTCACATGAAGTGGTGTGCAGACGGGACTGGGTCTGCACACCAGACTGAGGGAGCTGAAGGAGCATTGAACTCAGAGGTAAATTCATGGGCATGCAAGTATACTGCATTTTAAAATGATGCTGCTGTATGCTGCACTTTTATATCAGGTTTGAGCTTCTACCCCATTATGAATCAGTTCATCATTAAGCCAAAAAACATCAATCAAGTAGATGGATATTTTTTATAATAAAGAGTTCACCGTTGTGCTATAGTAAATGGTGGTGTGCCACATGGCGTTTGGATGTTGCTGTATTCATCGCTAAACAAAATAATATAGGCCTACTGCGTGCACGCTATATCTCTACAATTTAAAATGTATTAAGGCTAATTCTTGGATTTAGTTTTTTTTTCCTTCATAGTCGCTGTCATTCTTTTTAAGGTATTATTGACAATAAGAAAAATATGATCCTTTAATGAGCGCGGGGTCCTTCTCCATCTTAGGCAGTGAAAGTCTTTGCCACATACTTGAATTGAATGACAGCTCTGGGGAGAAATGAAAACAAGAAAAACAATAGGACGACTTATTGAATCAAGATGATGAACGCCGGCTTTATTAAATATTCTGAGCTTCATAAGCCCGGGTAATTATTCAAAATTGTCCAATAAAAATCATGACATGTGGCTTAAATGCTTGCATATTACGTTTATTAGATGCCTCTCTTACTGCGATGCCCTGTTTATACATGTGTGTACGTGCATGTCTATACGACGTGTGTGTGTGTGTGTGTGTGTGTGTGTGTGTGTGTGTGTATACACTCATGAAAAACGTGAACTCTCACAGCCCGTGCACGTGCCTGCCGCTGCGCACACACGTGTAACAATGTGTGTGTGGACGTGCGTCAGCTGTGATCGTGGCTGTCATTTTATGGAGACCCTCCCCTCTCAAACCAAGGCAAACATTAAATAACCCTCTTAATTACATCTCATAATCCTGCCATGATCCGCCCTCATGCATCTTATTATTGATGGCTTCATGTCGGGAAATCTTAACATCTCCCGCTTTGCTATTATGCGTCCTAAATTCTATCATCAAGGGTGGTGTTACAGGCCAAACTACATTCATAAAATGAAAAAATGTCAAAATACATCATGTGGAAAAAATGTATAAATCTGATTTTAGTTTATATTCAAATGTGTGGCAGTAGGAGTCATGACTACTTGCTTGAGCATAATTACAGAGGAGACTTCACATCAACTGAGGATCAATCATATTCAAAAGATGCCTTATTTTAGCGGGACATACATTCTGTTTGTGTGTATCCTGCATGTGTGTGTATGCATCCCTGTGTCTACACTGCACAGTGTATTGTTCTAATTTCTAGTCAAAATATCTCACGAAACCTAAAATAAGACAGAATCACATAGCACGGAACTCTTCAGAGAACACTTCAGAGATATGGGGACTTCTAAGTTGAATACGCTTAAATTTAAAAAAATCTGCGTTACAAGCCATGTCTTACAATGACACAAAGGCTCTTCCTATTACTAGAAACAATGGTCAATATGAGTTTTCTAGCTACCTTCAACATACATACATGTGTATCTCATCATCTTAAAATGCTAAAATGTCACTTCATCTTATTTGAAGTGATTATCATAAATCTAGAACGGCACCACAAATGTATTATTTGGAATAAGTTACAGTAAATGACACTTGAAACAATGACATGGACACATTGGGGGAAAATACTGCGTTTGAGAATTACAGGCTTTTCGGTAACACTTTATAATAACTATCCGTTGTAACTCGTTAATAGATCATTAGTAAACTCTTAATTAATGATTATTAATGATTTGTTAAGTGTTTGTTAGCAGTTTGTTAAGGATTTATAACAATGGTAGATAGTTAATAGCTTAATAATTGAATCAGTTCATCTGGGAGGTAATCCGAGATTAACTGATCACGTCACGTTCAAGTCCATGGCATGCACAGTGTGTATTGAGTTTATTTAAAAATATTTGAAAATGGGGCTGCCCTCAGTTGCCCATGCACTGTGTATAGTCTATAGCCTATTTCAGCCTCGTCGGTATCTCGGATTACCTCACAGATGAACTGATTCAATTATTAAGCTATTAACTATCTACCATTGTTATAAATCCTTAACAAACTGCTAACAAACACTTAACAAATCATTAATAATCATTAATTAAGAGTTTACTAATGATCTATTAACAAGTTACAACGGATAGTTATTATAAAGTGTTACCGGCTTTTCTAATACTAGTAAAATATCCCTCAAAAATATTTCAAGAAATCTTACCAAGGGAATTGTCATTTGTTCCATTGGCGGATGTTTTTTTACCCACAGTATTTAAAGCTAAATAGGGCTTGTATTTTTTTTTTTACTTATTTTTAAAATGGCATTTTTTATCAGTGTAAGGGTTAGAATACACTTCATATGTGTGATTGAGTGGGGTGAGGGCTGATGTGGGGGGATCGGTGAGTCCATCCACTCTGCCCTGCTGCCACAGCTGTCACTGTTTGTTGTAGTGAGAGGATGTGTGTGTGTGTGTGTGTGTGTGTGTGTGTGTGTGTGTTTGTGTGTGTGTGTGTGTGTGTGTGTGTGTGTGTGTGTGTGTGTGTGTGTGTGTGTGTGTGTGTGAAGGAAAATGACAGGAGACAGCAGGCCAAGGGAACCAAATCAAATGGACACAGAAGTAATGGTCCCAGATCAAAATCCTGTCAATTTCTCACACGTGCCACCATGTTCTTCTCCAGCCAAGCAGAGAGCCATTGTGAGCTGATAGACTGGTCTGTCATATATTTACTGAGAGTGATAATGTTTGGTGTGTGTGTGTGTGTGTGTGTGTGTGTGTGTGTGTTTGTGTGTGTGTGTGTGTGTGTGTGTGTGTGTGTGTGTGTGTGTGTGTGTGTGTGCGTGTGTGTGTGTGTGTTCGTGCTGTGGGGAGACAGCTGACAGAATCACAGGATGAAAGGACACATTACTCCCTGTAAAAAATGGACGTGGGCCTCGCAGAGTACAGGAGAGCGGCTTTAGCTCAGATTACCTGTGTGTGTGTGTGTGTGTGTGTGTGTGTGTGTGTGTGTGTGTGTGTGTGTGTGGGTGTGTGTGTGTGTGTGTGTGAGAGAGAGAGAGAGTGAGTGAGTGAGAGAGAGAAAACTTAGATCAGAGAAAAATATAAATTGGCATTCACAGGCATTGAAGCACACACACACACACACACACACACAGGGCCAACGGACTGCGGGGGAAAGTGCGACAGTCGTGGGGTGGCCCAAGGCAGAGGGGGGCCCATCAAACATTTTTTATTTTATTTTTTAACAAGTTAAATGTGGGGCCCCGATCTTCGAAGGCCCTGAACAATGCCATTCCAAAAAAAGAAATAATTGACTGGCTTTTTTCTGCCCTGAACCTTGCAAGGAGATCAGGGGCCTGCGCATGACTAAGGCATGTGTGCGGGAGAATAAGCAGGGGCCTATTTCAGGTAGCTGGTTTTACATACTCTGAGTTTAATCCTGCGCTCTGAGTTGGTCAACTCAGAGTGCAGGGTTGATGAGTAACTCTGGGTTTTCGGTTACAGAACAGTGGATCAGCGTTGGGTCAATCAACTCTGAGCGTGTTCACTCTGGGTGGAGCGTGTGCATAGATAGATAGATAGATAGATAGATAGATAGATAGATAGATAGATAGATAGATAGATAGATAGATAGATAGATAGATAGATAGATAGATAGATAGATAGATAGATAGATAGATAGATAGATAGATAGATAGATAGATAGATAATTTTTATTACAGACTCTAAGTCCAGATAATACAAAAGAACATAAAACAATACAAACAACGACGACGACGACAACAACAACAACAACATACAAGGTTGTCTAGCAACCCCCTATTAAAAGACACTTCTACCAGTGTTTCCAGAGCAGTGATGTGTAACATGTGGCACTAAATGCAATGTTCGTCAGTTCCAAAACAATCAGATTTTCTGAATTATTCAGACGGCAGATGAACTTAAACATGATTTTTCCACGACAGATTGGAGAGTGTTAACTCGAGCAGTCACAACATTTCGGTGGCGCTGGTCCATCTGGGCCGTTTTAACAAAATTCTCAGAGAGTCATTGTATGCCACTTGCAACCTCCGAAAGCTCGCTTTTTTATAATTTGACCACAGATGTGCAGTGTATAACGGTGTGCAATAAGCTTTAAATAGAGTCAGCTTCACATCATCAGAGCAGCAGCCAAACTTCCGTATCAGTACATTTGCTTGTACATATAACATGCGAGACTGATGCAGAATGTCCTCATCGTCACTCAGTGTGTCAGTGATCACATGACCAAGATATTTCACCTGACTGCAGGTTTTTAAAACATGACCCGACAGCTTAAAGTCAGGGAAAACCATATGTTTATCCTCATTTGTTCTGGAGATCATAATAACACTCTTTACATCATTATATTTGATGTCATGTTGCTCTCCATACAAGGAACATACATCAAGGAGCTGCTGCAGACCAGCTGAACTTGGACTAAGTAGCACACAGTCATCCGCGTACATGAGATGGTTCACCACTGTACTGCCAAACATACAGCCGGGTTTACACATTTTTAACTCTTTTGACAGACTATTCATATAAAAATTAAATAAAATAGGAGATAAAATGCTCCCCTGTCTGACTCCATTACCGACCTGAAAGGGATACACAATTATCCCATTTGACCTGCATAGTTTGGTGAGCATACCAATAAGACAGGATTCTCATTATGTATTTTGGGACGCCCGCTTCGCTCAATTTTTTAAATAACTTCCCATGGTTCACGCGGTCAAATGCCTTGGAAGCGTCTAAAAAACACATGAACATGGAAGAGTTTTTTCTTTTGTAGTCACTCAACAATTCTTTTAAAACATAGATACACATATCCGTACTATGCTTAGGTTTAAAGCCAAATTGATTTTCTGCAGAAATAATTAATGCTTGGACTCTTTCAAGAAGAATTTGTTCAACAACTATAGATAATACACTAGCCAGAGCAATGGGTCTATAATTGTCTGAGCTGCATACCTTTCCTGATTTATCCTTGACAACAGGGACCAGCAGTACTGTCATCATAGAGTGTGGAAGATAGCCATGGACCATGAAGGCAGTGAAGCATAGGGCAAGCAGAGGAGCTAACCTTGAGCTGGCAAATTTGAGATGTTCAGCAGAGATAGAATCCATACCTGTCGATTTATTGACTGATAGGTTTCTGACCACTTCATACACCTCATGGGTCTTGATTGCACTCACACCTTCAACATTATCTACTTGATAGCATTCAGTCGGGACACAATTAAATAGTTTAGCATAATGCTGTTGCCAGAGTGCAGCAATCGCATTTGCACCAGAGACTCCATCTACTGTCGATGGTAAGGATGGTTTACAATTATTAACACGCTTTACCTCTTTCCAGAAAGCTTTGCTGTTTTTATCTAAAAGTTTCTTGGCCATGGAGTCAGCTCTCAGAGTTTGCTCGTTTTTACTGATGAAACGTATAGCATATTTATATTTTGCGTTTGTATGCTTCTTGTATTCAAAGATAGGTCCCTGTCTCGGTTTACCAGCCATTGCCCATGATTTAGTAGCTTCACAAGCCTCTGTATAGAATTCAGCCACATACGTGTTCCAGCCAGGTCTAGCTACCCCCTTCTTTTTTGTTTTAAGAAGAGGCACACTGGCTTTAAGTAGAGCTGTTACAATCTCAATGTACACTGCAGAGATATCTGTTTTATGATTAATGTTAGAACAGTTAGTATCTTTACAGATGAGTGCCGCTCTTGGCAGATATATGTTGCTCAACAGTTGATCAGTGTGAGTAAAATAGGAAGCAATGTCTTCCTCTGAAAGAGAGGGCCAGTCCACATGATCTGGAATAAAACTGTTTGCACATTTTACAGTGTCAGGACTCAGGTATATTATCCCATCTAATAACCATCTTCACAGGAATGTGATCTGAGGTAGATGTATTATATAAAACTTCCATATGTGCCAAAGAAGTGTGAGCATCAGCTGTTGAGAGACAATGATCTAACCAGGATGTGGTGTGCCATGCCTCACTTATATATGTGTAGCTTTTAGATGGCAACAGCTCCCTGCTGGACAGTATGAGATTATTATCTCTACAGAGATGATTCAGGTGGTTAGCGAATACTGATCTACTGTCTGAAATATCTGCATTCATATCCCCGACAATAAAGACACTAGTAAATTGCTCATTTAGTAAGAAAGAACTAATAAACGCCATCTTATTCATATAGTCTTCTTCATTATTCTGGCATTCATATGGGGTATAAACATTTTAAATTACAAATTCCTTATCAAGCTGTGTCAAGTGTATAGCAATACACCAGTCCACACCAAGCCTAATGACATTCACCACTGAGTCCAGTTTCTTATGCCACAGAATTGCCACACCTCCTGGTATTCTGCCCCTTTTTATACCCACACTGAGGTCAGTGGTGGACTCACCAGCACCATGGAAATTGGCATTAATAGAGTTTAGCCCTGTCATGGTGACAATTCTTTGACATGGCATCTCATGACAGAGTTTCTCCTCAAGATGAGCACGGAGAGTTTCAGCGTCTATTTCTGGAGAGAACTTAGTGGCAAAAACACTCACCAGTTTCGTTGTTACCACTTTGATCCCTCCGGCCGCTCCAGTGCCCACAATAGTTTTACCAGCTTTCTTCTGCCCCGTTGTCGATTTACCAGTGCGTAATCCCTCTTTAGCATCGGCCGTCTCTGTGCGCTTCCGTTGCCCTCGTTTCACTACTTGGCTCCATTTTGGGGACCCAGGTGAAGGCAACGTTACACCCGAGGCAGCTGCAGGTGTAGCCCTCTCCACAGTTAGAAGCGGCAGTCCCTGTGAATCTTCTTCTCGGTGTTCAACTCTTGGCGCTTCGGTCCCCCCCGCTGAGCCGTCAGCATCGCTGGCAGCCGCTGCGCTAGTGGGTCCCGCGGTGCTAGCATTCCGCGCGTCCAGACGCCTCACCGATGCAATGTGGCCGGCATAGCCGTGGTCAGCGTAGTTCTCCAGGGCACCGACCCGGCGGCTCACTTCCGCCGTGCCAGCGCGCAGCCCTTCGCTGATTTCAGTCTGCAGAGGTAGTGCGTGTTTCACGGATGAGACCTCGGTGTGTAGCTGCCCCACTTTTCGAAGTAGGCCGCACACATCCATGTTTGTGAAAGTCACTGGTGGCAACTCATCCAAATAGTGAGGTACAAATCTTGGAACATTGTCCCCACACTCGTTCAGCACCTTGAGGCAGCTCTTTATGTTATTGACATCTTTCTGTGCACCTTTATGCGAGATGTTCCGCTGCGTTGAAGGACAGAGCTCAAATAGCGTTTTCTTTGAGGTTTCAATCCACTCTGAGTCGAAGCAGTTGGCAGCTAGCAGGACAATCTCGTCCTGACTTAATGTACGTATTTTCATGGCAAGGAAGTGTAAAAGCTCATCCTCCACTATTGTTTTACCATCAACAGTCTTATATACCTCAGGTTTTAAACAAACTCTGGCAAACGCTATAGCACCTGAGGAGCACGCTACTGTGACGTCCGCCATCTTGAGAGTCAGAGCATAAAAGCCATCGTCAATGGATCGCTGATAACATGATTCACCATGGAAACAGAAGAAACAAATGTGTGATCCTCCCACTTCTCCACTTCTCAAAAAAAAAAAAAAAAACTTCTCCTCTACTCCCACTGGAGTTAGAAATATTAACAAATGAGTTTATGGTAGCCTATGGAGAAGAATTAACGGGGATATTGTCACATAACTCTGATCTAATCTCCTCGGCAATTCAGAAAAAAACAGAGCAATCATTTCGCTTCCGTATGAGAAGCCATAGTCTATTTTAAAAAGTTACGTATATCAGCAGTAAAGTAATAAAGCTGGCGCGGCACAGCATTTCTGACAGTGTTTTATATTCGCTGTATAATATGTTGGGAAGCTATAGCCTAATAGCCCACTGTGCAGTAAACAGACTGTCGCTTCTTTTAAATGGGGAGTGAAAGACATTAACGTCTGAGACATAAGGTGACAGTTTCCATGGAAGAGCCTGATTGATTTATTACCAGATCCATTTTCCTCAAGTGATCACAGTTTAAATTATTATATAATTTTCATATTCATATTAGGCTATTTAACGAGGCTCGTCTGTGACTTTAGGATCGCACAAGTGAACAGTAACAATCGCGTGCAGCCGCAGCGTTACATGAATCCACCTGACATAAATCTGTTCAGTGGCACAGACGTTAAAAAGCATACAATACAAATAGGTTTATTAATCTGAATGTAGAGCATGTCACGATGTGTAAGGTGGCCGCCTATATGAACGGACCGAGGGCTGAGAACAAGGCTACTGATCAGATAAATGATCGGTCAAACGTAAAATAATCAGGAAATGATAAAAACATCCCGATGGAGATTTCTATGGAGTGATTTTGATTCAAACTGTACAGGGACGCGTGTGACAGTGACACTCTTTCTTCAGTCGCAGCTGCAGCGTAAAGTGAAAACAAACTCAGGGTAGGTCTAACCACCTCCCGAGCAGGTTAGACCCATGGCGTATGTTGCCGCAGTAACAGACTCTCGGTTGCGCTGAACCTGCTACCTGAAACGGAAAACCCAGAGTGTCCACTAACTCAGAGCGAACAAACTCTGGGTTGCCTCAAAACCAGCTACCTGAAGCAGGCCTCTGGAGCAAGCCGACAATGAATTGAACTGGTGGCGAAAATAAACGCAGCGATGTTTCGATGGGGATATTTAGCTGCACAGAAATAAGTGCTGGCGAAGCTAGAACAGTTTAAGACTCCACATCACTGTGGCAACACAACTTCTCTATCAGCTCAGACAACGCAGAGAAAAGTCTGATGAATGCATGAGAGTGATGGCCATGCACAACTGTAAGGTCAGTGTGTGTTGTATTTTCGTATTCAAATAAACAGTTGTTTATTTTTATAGTGCGCATTGGCATCTTTGAGCAAAATACCCCCAACATTTTTGCCGCGGCGCTAAAAGTAATGATTTGGTCATTCATCAAATGAAATATTGTGGAGTTGTCTGGCTCAGAGAGCCGTGTGTATTGTAAGACCGCCTTTCAGGGGGGCCCATCAGGACTTTTTGTATAGGGGCCCAGAATTTGGTGCTACGCCCCTGCACACACACACACACACACACACACACACACACACACACACACACACACACACACAAAAGCACACTAAATACAATATAAGGCACTGGGATTCAAGATGTGATCAAGGGCAATGATGCAAAGTTAGGCAATACATCAGAACAAGAAGAAAAAATAATAATCCAGGAGAACCTTCAATACTAGAGGTTTACTCTGCTACAAAGAGGGGAGAGAAATAGCTCTCCACGGAGAGGAGGGAGCCGACACAAAAGCATTTAGATAAAGATAGAAACACTTCTATCAAGTCTGATGATGTCATGTGGTGAAATATGTCTTTAAATTTTTTTAAAATAGACAAGGACATTTAATACTATAGAGATCTGAGCTGTACGGTTTTTGTGTAGTGAAGGGTGGATGGCTAAATTAAAGGTGGAGTCAGTGATTCTGGAGAAAGCTTGTTGTCAAAATCCCTTTTAGTCAAAACAGGGAATATGATCCAAAAAAAATACACAGCCTTGGGTCTATAAAATGATATTTAAACAACGTACATGTAAACCAAGGGTGCCCATAGCTAGCCAGATACCCGTTTACAGAGCCTAGGCCGTGTATCAACAATGGATTTTTTTCTGCACACACTCAGTATGGACAGGTCGTGAGGAGGATTTTGACGACAATCATTTTCCAGAATCACAGACTACACCTTTAACTCATTATTAAGTATTTTTAATTTGAAGTAGGAAAATATCATGTCACCAATAAATGTTATTTTTGCTACTTGCTCTCATCTATTAATAAGACCCATTTTAAAGTGTTATCACATCAAATGATTACAAAAAAAGAATTTGGTTGCCTGCTGTTATATAGCAAATGTCCATTAGTATACACTCAAACAGACAGAATGCGTGTGGAACGGGGGGGGGGATTTGAGAAAATGAAACGTCCAAACATTGCGCTGGGAGAAAGAGTTATGAGCGGGGAGATGTGCTAATGTTGCGTTCCCTAAAATCATTTAAATTAATGTGCCATGAAATAGGTCATTAATGAGGATGCATGGGCCATACAGGGAGACAGACAGATGAGAAAGCTGCTGCTGCTGCCGTCATAGAGCAGACACTGACAGTCACAACTTCAACAGAGGAACTGCATTGTGAAGTTATGGCTATGATCTTATTCAGCTATATATCTTAAAAAGCTGAACAGGTAATACATTGAGATAGCATATGTGTACAGCACTCAGTAATGTTAGCATCCTATCCTGTATGTAGACATCACATTCATAACTTATACCCCTTTACATGAAGATTTTTCACCAACTCATGAAGCTAATGTTAGCATAATACATAACAGCTGAAAAATCAAGCAACCGTAGTCATTTCATCCAACAAGAAAAGACAAGTGCGTCTTACAGTAACGAGGAGCCTGCTTTTGTCTCCCTTTGTCTGATATCAAGGTCCCTTTGTTTCAAACATGACTGTGAACCGCATGTGTGCCATGCGAGAATAGGCCCTATGTGAGAAATATCTAATATTTAATATGATTTATTTAGATGAATAAATTCATTCAGCAGATGCCACTGTATGAGTTATTATATTTTCTTGTATTTTTTTCACAAGGAAAAACATCTTAAAGACCCTGAAGAGATCATTAACGCCTCTGTTTGTCCAAAACATATCCTCAGACACAACTAAACTCAACAAAAATATAAACGCAACACTTTTGTTTTTGCTCCCATTTTTCATGAGATGGACTTAAAGATCTAAAATTCATTCCAGATACACAATATTACCATTTCTCTCAAACATTGTTCACAAATCTGTCTAAATGTGTGATAGTGAGCATTTCTGCTTTACTGAGATAATCCATCCCACCTCACAGGTGTGCCACATCAAGATGCTGATCTGACATCATGATTAGTGCACAGGTGTGCCTTAGACTGTCCACAATAAAAGGCCACTCTGAAATGTGAATTTTTTTGCTTTATTGGGGGTCTGGGGACTAAGAACCAGTCAGTATCTGGTGTGACCACCATTTGCCTCATGCAGTGCAACACATCTTCTTCGCATAGAGTTTATCAGATTGTCAATTGTGGCCTGTGGAACGTTGGTCCACTCCTCTTCAATGGCTGTGCGAAGTTGCTGGATATTAGTGGGAAGTGGTGCACGCTGTCGTATACGCCGGTCAAGCACATCCCAAACATGCTCAATGGGTGACATGTCCGGTGAGTATGCTGGCCGTGCAAGAACTGGGACATTTTCAGCTTCCAAGAATTGTGTACAGATCCTTGCAACATGGGGCCGTGCATTATCTTGCTGAAACGTGAGGTGATGTTCATGGATGTATGGCACAACAATGGGCCTCAGGATCTCATCACGGTATCTCTGTGCATTCAAAATGCCATCAATAAAATGCACCTGTGTTCTTCGTCCATAACAGATGCCTGCCCATACCATAACCCCACCACCACCATAGGCCACTCGATCCACAACATTGACATCAGCAAAGCACTCACCCACACGACGCCACACATGCTGTCTGCCATCTGCCCTGAACAATGTAAACCGAGATTCATCCGTGAAGAGAACACCTCTCCAACGTGCCAGACGCCATCGAATGTGAGCATTTGCCCACTCAAGTCTGTTACGGCGACGAGCTGGAGTCAGGTCAAGACCCCGATGAGGACGACGAGCATGCAGTTGAGCTTCCCTGAGACGGTTTCTGACAGTTTGTGCAGAAATTGTTTGGTTATGCAAACCAATTGTTTCAGCAGCTGTCTCAGTGGCTGGTCTCAGACGATCTTGGAGGTGGACCTGCTGGATGTGGAGGTCCTGGGCTGGTGTGGTTACACGTGGTCTGCGGTTGTGAGGCCGGTTGGATGTACTGCCATATTCTCTGAAACGCCTTTGGAGACGGCTTATGGTGGAGAAATGAACATTCAATGCACGAGCAACAGATCTGGTTGACATTCCTGCTGTCAGCATGCCAATTGCACGCTCCCTCAATGCTTGTGGCAGCTGTGGCATTTTGCTGTGAGACAAAACTGCACATTTCAGGGTGGCCTTTTATTGTGGACAGTCTAAGGCACACCTGTGCACTAATCATGATGTCAGATCAGCATCTTGATGTGGCACACCTGTGAGGTGGGATGGATTATCTCAGCATAGCAGAAGTGCTCACTATCACACATTTAGACAGATTTGTGAACAATGTTTGAGAGAAATGGTAATATTGTGTATCTGGAATGAATTTTAGATCTTTAAGTCCATCTCATGAAAAATGGGAGCAAAAACAAAAGTGTTGCGTTTATATTTTTGTTGAGTGTAATTTCACACCAGTAATGACTTTAAAGATCCCACATTAAGCATATCGTATTAAACAAAAAAATATGTCCACCAGTTAGACCCATCTGCATCTATTTTTATTTCCATCTGAAATAAACCTAGGGTAGAATTTGCATTATGCTTTCATACTCCAGCCTGTTATTTCGATAACACCACCAGCATTATTTGCCAAGTAAAATATGGAAGACCAAGGAATATATCCTAGGAATAAAAACCTTGTTTACTTCACTGGGCGCCCCGCAGTGTGTTTTGCCCCTCACCCCAATAACCAATTTCCTTGTGTTTCCAATCCCAGCCTGTACGCTGAACCATGAGTGTGTTCTTTTCTTCCTTCTGCTCTTCCCATGGAGCCGGCGTTAAAGTTTACCATTTAAACGCCCTCCTTTTGCTGCTGTCCAACCGCTGTTTGCTGGTGAGTAATCACCCTCACACCTGCAGACGCACTCGCCGTATGGAGAGGGAGTGTGAGCGTATGTGTGTGTGTGTGTGTGTGTGTGTGTGTGTGTGTGTGTGTGTGTGTGTGTGTGTGTGTGTGTCTGTGTGTGTGTCTGTGCGGATGTTTGTTTTCTGCCAGCATGCCTGCGTGTCTGTGTGAGTGTGTGTGTGTGTGTGTGTGTGTGTGTGTGTGTGTGTGTGTTTGCGTTTGATTTATGAGCCCAGACTTCAGAATGGGCTCAGTGTTTTTCTACCTCACAGGCTGCCTGTTGCCCACGCTGCTCCACTCTTTGTATTTAACCCCGATGGCCGGCCGTACAGTCATACTGTATAGGGACATAAAGGTTTCCGTGGTAATAAAATATTGACTGTAGACTCCATGCAGCCCTACCAGTGATATATTGCTGAATTATATTAAACGCAATGCATCAGCCAGTATTGGTGTGAGACCTCGCTTACGCTATTGAGGCTATATAGGACCAAATCCTCACAGGCATGTTCAACACCTGGTAGTAAGCCTGCAACCTGAAGACTGGAGGCTGTTAAATTAGCATATGAACGAAACAACCATGGTTTTGGACTCAGATATTTAGCAATCATGATTTGTATTGTTGGGACGACTGAATACTTTTCGCCCAATTGTGTATGTATCTCAATTCATCAAAATAAGGCATTGAAAAACCTACTCCACTTTTTTTTACAACTCTTATGGACCATAATAATGATTTCTTAATTAATACTGTAAATGTCTTGTGCATTCATGTGTGAAATTGATAATAAAATAGGAAGTACATGAAGCAAGGGTACAAATGAAACAACATCCATTGGAATTGACACCATGTAATGTAAAATGCTGCATATCAACTCTGCTGACTGCTGCAATAATGAGAATCACTGATTTATATGCTTTTTATTTTTATTTTTTTATAGTAAACATGACCATCACAACTTACCAAAGCCCAATCTGGATATCTGAATTGCACTATTGTACAATAGGCCCCTGGTCTTGTTGCTTCTGTTTATTTCCCTGATTACCGTTTGATTTATTATATGCTTAACTCTACTGACACAATTAAGTTTTTATTCTGTACAATTGCTTTTTGTTATTTATTATTAAGGTAGCTGTTAGAATATGGGGTTGGGTAGAAGAGTGGGGGGATATTGATCATTTCAAAAAGTTCTGAAAAATGTCCTATCAAGTACCTGTTGTCACACAAAAATAAGTAATAAAAGGCCAGAGATATATAGTTCACAATTATACAAAACACGAAAATTAAAAGACAAAGGCACACAAATAGCAGGAGGGCAAATGAACAATTAGCGCACATTCTGGCCTCTCTTGTGTTAACCAGGATCAGTCTCAACAGCTGTGCTGCTCTGCTGCTAAACAAGCAGTCTGAGCTAATCCTCAAATGAACACACACACACACACACACACACACACACACACACACACACACACACACACACACACACACACACACACACACACACACACACACACTTCCGCAGTTGTTAAAATGCTCTTTTCACCAGTGGCAAAGAGGAGATATCTGTGATGACAGGACACGGGTTGTGACAGTGCTGTCGTAGAAGGTGTCGGTGGCGACACCTTTCATACGCGTGTCACCACACAGGAAGTGTAAATAAGACAGACAACAGTGAGAACAAACGTCAACATCTTCATCATTATCCTCAATGTGTCTGACTGTTCCTCCACTCCTAACTATTGTGTCCCCAATAGACAACATGAATTATACTTTATAGAAATGTTTAAAGGTGTACTATACTGTTTAAAGGGTTGGGGGTTTGTTTACATTTGCGGAGCCTGCTGTTAGTTTAAAAAACACATTTTCTCTACATGTAATTCTTGACAGCGAACAATTCTATCATCGTGAAATCGACACACAATTAACTACTTACTGTGGGCCCTGCTGCTGTAAACAACAGCTGTGAAACAATACTTTTAAGGTAATTTTCTGACTTAGAACAGTGTTCCACGCATTCCAATTTTCCTTTGAGGAAAGTTTGTTTATTCAGTAATATGATTATACTTTAGAAAATGTTTCAATTTGTTGATACACTCAAAGTTTCATAGTGCACCTTTAAATACTTAAGTTGTACCCAGACAAGTGTCACAGACTGTGGCGTGATGACAAGTCCACGACAATCCCTTTTTACTGAAGTGACAACACGTTGGGCACAATCCTATTTGTGGAGCTGCGCGTCGCAAATGGCGAGAAAGGAAAATGTCTTCTCTCTGGATAAGGTGCTGACAAATTCCCTAACTGTTGTGGCTCCTTTTCTGGTGCTTTGTGAAGAGAGTGTTTTTATCAACAATCCCAGGCCTGACTTGACACCCCTGTCATCTGATGAAAAACACTCATCTGAGCTTTGACAAAGCCACTCACGGCCCTTTAGAGCTATACAGTGAGTGTGTGTCATCCCCAGCTTTTATCCTTCAATTACCATGAGAAGCACACGTGAAAATGCCCCTTTTATGGCTGTTATTCAGTCCTGATATTAACAAATTACGAGCACATTACAGCAGTATTAATTACATATATTTTTCAACAAAATGTCTGTGAATGCTTTCCAGCGCGGGTTTAGGTCCAGTCCACCGTTCAATATGAGCCATTAACGTGTCCTAATAACCACATAAATCACTAATCTGTTTGTAGCACGCAGTGTTAAAAACTGAACAAACTCTTTCATTGTCAGAGAGACTCTTTTAACCGGTGGTAATTACATCAAGCTATCACACGTGCATTGTTGGCAGAGCCACGGAAGAGGAGGCGTCGGGGAGCGAGGAGGGTTGAAATGCAAAAGGATTACGTCAAACTGTTGCAAATCTTTTTCGGGGATTAGGAAGGCTTAACTCAGGAGAAAACCCAAGGGTGTCTTCTCCTGGTTTGTGGGTGCGTGTGTGTGTGTGTGTGTGTGTGTGTGTGTGTGTGTCTGCCTACCAATATGAGAGGCCGTTTAGGACATATTTCATACTTGGTCTTACATTCACTATCATACTCTCTTACATTCACTATCATACTCTCTTACATTCACTATCATAGTCTTGCACATGCACTATCAAACCCTCATAACCTCGCACATACACTATCATACTCTCGCACATGCACTATCATACTCTCGCACATGCACTATCATAGTCTCGCACATGCACTATCATAGTCTCGCACATGCACTATCATAGTCTCGCACATACACTATCATAGTCTCGCACATGCACTATCATAGTCTCGCACATACACTATCATAGTCTCGCACATGCACTATCATAGTCTCGCACATGCACTATCATAGTCTCGCACATACACTATCATACTCTCGCACATGCACTATCATAGTCTCGCACATGCACTATCATAGTCTCGCACATACACTATCATAGTCTCGCACATGCACTATCATAGTCTCTCACATGCAGTGAATGGCAGACCAAGCTAAATTTGGCATCCGATTCACAGCCTCCAATTCGGCAGTTAAGGGGAAACTTAAGGGAAATTTAACGTCCAGTTCAAATCCACAGATCATCTGTTTTTGAACCTTTTAATCCTTGTATAGACATTTTTTTCTTGGACTAGATGATATCATAGAGTATAAGTACTATTATTAAAAACACAGTTGTAGGTTATTTTAACCTTTATTCCGTATGTGAAAATGCAACAAAGGGAGATTTCAATGCATTGTTTGCCTCTAGACCACATTAGACCTGGTCCTGATAGAGCACCAGTACACCTAAACTCTTCAAACATAGACTAGATCTTCCTAAGTATACACTTTATATGGTATGTATTTGACCTGTGAGAGACAGAATATTTTTTTTAAATCCCCAAAATCGCATATAAAAAAGAAGAAGAAGAAGAAAAGAGGCGTTAAGAAAATACTTATCTCAACTTGTTACTTGTATGAAAGACACCTGTCTCAACTTGTTACTTGTATAAAAGACACCTTTCCTGAATCAATCTATCAGACTACAACCTCTCCATCATGGACAAGACCAAAGAGCTCTCAAAGGACATCAGGGACAAGATTGTAGACCTTCCCAATGCCAGAATGGACCATTGGCAAGAATCTGTGTGAAAAGGAGACAACTGTTGGTGTGATTATTGGTAAATAGAAGAAAAACAAAATGACTGTCAACCTCCCTTGGTCTGGGGTTCCACACAATATCTCCCCTTGTGGGGTCTCAATGATCATGAGAAAGGTGAGGGATCAAGCCAGAACTAACAGGAGGAGCTTGCTAATGATCTGAAGGCATCTGGGACCACAGTCACCAAGAGAACCATATCTAACACAGTATGCAGTAATGGAAGATTTGGTGAGGATCTGCAAAGAGGAGAGGTCCAAAATTCCTCCTGAGATGCATGCAAACCTTGTAATCAACTACAAGAATCAACTGACCTTTTTGCTTGCCAAAAAAGGTTACTCCACCAAGTAATAAGTAAAGTTTTGATAGGGCATCAAATACTTATTTCCCTCGATGAAATGCAAAATATTTTTTATCTTTTTTTATAAGCGACTTTTTTTCAATATTCTTTCTCTTACAGTTCAAACACACCTACCATTACAATTATAGACTGCTCATTTTTTTGTAAGTCGGCAAACTGACAAAATCAATGGGGGATTAAATACTTGTTGCTCTCACTGTATGTACCGTATTTCTCAACTAGTTCAGAGTTCAGACACTGCTAAAGTGGGCCACCATCTTATATTTGTGGATCTGCACATATAACATGGTTTGAATGTGCATAAAAGGAATCAATATTTAATGGCCTACCTAGAAGCATTACTGCATTATATTCCATAATATTTGTGTCAACAGGTAGACTATTTGAATGTTGCTACTACATAAGCAAAGCCCATTTTGTATGCAGTAAACGCAAATATTGGTGCATTACGGTAAATAGGCCTACACCAGAATGCAGGAAATTATGTTTGATGCTAAAAAAAGGACAGTGATTAATGTATTCTCATCCGTGTAAAAATTTAAACCTATTCTAATTTTCTCGATGTTACGTAATATCTCAATAGTTGAGGAATTATTTGGAAAAAAAAATAAAAATTCCCGGACCCCCCTAGAGAGACGTTGTCGCCTAATTAATTCATCCACAGGAAAACACTGCAGGATAATTGTAGGCCTATTACTACTACTAATAAAAATCATATAATAGAACATGTAGCACTGTGTCTGTAAGTATTACTTTTTTTATTGTTAACCCTAAACCAATAAAGGTAAAGACAGGTACAATGCCACAGGATGTTAATATTTAACCTTGTTCTCTACCTTGTTGATCCTACATTCATGCCAGCTAAATACTCAGTCTTAAGTGCTTTTAAAATTCCATACTTTTCAACTTTTACTCAAGTTGTATTTTAACTGGAGACTTGTAACTTGTAGGCTACCACAGTGTTATCCAGCTATTTTAGCTATTCGATTTGCGCTGGACGTTAAATTTCCCTTAAGTTTCCCCTTAACTGCCGAATTGGAGGCTGTGAATCGGATGCCAAATTTAGCTTGGTCTGCCATTCACTGCATGTGAGAGACTATGATAGTGCATGTGCGAGACTATGATAGTGTATGTGCGAGACTATGATAGTGCATGTGCGAGACTATGATAGTGCATGTGCGAGAGTATGATAGTGTATGTGCGAGACTATGATAGTGCATGTGCGAGACTATGATAGTGCATGTGCGAGACTATGATAGTGCATGTGCGAGAGTATGATAGTGTATGTGCGAGACTATGATAGTGCATGTGCGAGACTATGATAGTGCATGTGCGAGACTATGATAGTGTATGTGCGAGACTATGATAGTGCATGTGCGAGACTATGATAGTGCATGTGCGAGACTATGATAGTGCATGTGCGAGACTATGATAGTGCATGTGCGAGACTATGATAGTGCATGTGCGAGAGTATGATAGTGCATGTGCGAGAGTATGATAGTGTATGTGCGAGGTTATGAGGGTTTGATAGTGCATGTGCGAGACTATGATAGTGAATGTAAGAGAGTATGATAGTGAATGTAAGAGAGTATGATAGTGAATGTAAGACCAAGTATGAAATATGTCCTAAACGGCCTCTCATATACCAACAACACACACACACACACACACACACACACACTAATAAATACAAGCATATGTGGCATGCAAACAAATCATTCATTTTAAATGTAGTTTGTTGTGCATATGCGATCTGATCAAATCATACTGTATGTACTGGTGTGTGTATGTGTCCCTGTGTGTGTGTGTGTGTGTGTGTGTGTGTGTGTGTGTGTGTGTGTGTGTGTGTGTGTGTGTGTGTGTGTGTGTGTGGCTGTGTTATTAAGGTGTGAATTTGCTGCAGGGCTGTGTCTCCAACAGGCTTAATCTGCGAGCTGACCCGCGGGGTCAAAGCCATTCTGTGGGACGTGTCCCTTATTGTAGCAGGCAGTTTAGAGGCTCATCCACAGTC
>OX442353.1:6691204-6738704 GCA_949357725.1 Hyperoplus immaculatus | reverse complement strand
TATGCAGGTGTGTGGTGGAATGTGTGTGTGTTTAGCGCCGTTGCTGCGAGTAACGCCTCTCTTGTTTGTTCACATGGGAGGGAGTGAGAGAAGGAGAGAGAGAGAGAGAGAAAGAGAGAGAGAGAGAGAGAACAACATGATAGATAGTCACACTGAAAAGAAAAGTACGACTGTGCGAGGCCATCACTTTCCCATTGGCATGCTTAATACGATAAGCGTGTGTGCACTAGAGAACAATGGCATGCGAGGGATATTTAATGATGGCAAACTGTTTTGGTCTGGCACAGCACAGAGAATACCTCTCGTTTGTGCGGTTACATCCCCGCAAAAAAAAAAACTTGTGTTTGCCTAAGGTGAAGTCTCCCACACATGCCTTTGGCACCAACCCATTAGTCCGAACTCACCTTTCAGTCACGTAAGGCACAGAGCAAAAGCAAGGTGACACTTCAGTCTGTTGACTTGAGGATCAGCTGGCACTATAGAATGTGGTTGAGAACAAACAAGCTCTCAAACAGTGGTTGACACAGGAAAGTGATTGATTTTTGGTTGATCAGGATCTTGGGTTGTTTAATCTGTAGGATCTGACTCCACCCATCTACTCTATTCACCCATGACTAAACAATCATACAGGCAAGTCTGCTAGCCTTTGGCGGAGATTAAGTTTTAAATGCAGATATATTTTGAATTGATGTTGCTGCTAAGTGCACGGATGCTCAATCTTAACACAGTTTGTACGGTATTTTTAAATGGATGCTTCAATGGTTTCTCAACATAACAGTTAGTTTACTAGCCATGAGTCCAGCAACAGTTCAAACAATTACTTATTTAAAAAAGCATATATTTAAAACTTTTCTTCGGGTAAGCACTTTGGTTGAAGCTGAAATATCTCAACGACTACTGGAGGGTAAGGCTACCATAAAATTTTGTGTCCCGCTCTTCTGCGTAAGATACCAAACTAGTGCCATTCCCATCAGCTGTATTTTGTGTTTAATCTGTCACTGGTAAATGTTAGCATGCTAAACTTCAATATTGTCATTGCAAGCACGTTACAATCTTGCTATTAAAAAACATGTGCCTAAGTATACAGCCTCACACAGCTGCTAACACAGCTGTGGACTCCTGTTTTAGGGCGACCTAGCATTAGAAACAGCATGTCAACCCATGATACTATTACTGCCAGTGCTATTAATATACTTCTGAATCTTCCACTGCTTTTTTCCTGTCAATAACCCTAAATCAAATCAAATCAAATCATAGCCCAATTTATATTTAATATTCTTTTACTGTATTTTGCCACAGTTCCTTTACTATGGCTACTGTTATATTCACTGCTATTAGTATTTCTGCTTCTACTGCTCGTCCTATTGTTTGTGCCACGTGTGTGTGTGTGTGTGTGTGCGTGCGTGCGTGCGTGCGTGTGTGTGTGTGTGTGTGTGTGTGTTACAACCTGCTCGCCCTGCTCTGCCAGAACTTCCCAGCTTGTAATAACACAACGCGTCCACTTGTCAATCCTCACTGAAGGCCGTGTTGATTGAAACACAGCTGTGTGACAGTGGACGTAACCCAACACTAGATACACTTTCATTTCCACATTCCCACCTCTCACATTGCACCACATATAAATAAGATGGGTTACACCCTATAGTCCACACGCACAGGCACAGGCACACACACACACACACACACACACACACACACACACACACTCACACTCACACGCACACGCACACACTCACACACACACACACAAACACACACACACACACACACACACACACACACACAAAGCTCACACACAGCTCATCTCCTTGTCCAGCTCTCAACGCTCTTAATACTGTTGCTTAAATTCAATACAGTATATGCTCACAGTGTATATTTGCTTTAAAATGCCCATATATCAGACAGACACACGTGCTCACACACGGTGCATGGACCAAGGTTACAGAGTCCTGCGGGGCCCTCCCTCCTCTCACACCTGTTCATCTCCTCCTGACCGCACCCCAACCTGCCCCCACTCAGCACCAGTCTACAGGCTGACTGACAGCAGCTCCATCTGTGACCTCTAAAGGGCATCACACTGTACATGGACAACTTTATACAGCCGCTCAGGGGCAAATGTGTCACCTTCATCAGGGATGGGAGTTGGATGATATGTTTGTGAAGAACGCAGGGCACAGGTGCATTGTTACCCATGTTTAATGGTCACTCATTTTCAGGTTCAAAATTGTAATTTGGGTTTCTAGTAGAAAACTGTTTTCATGATGTAGTGTCCATTAAACCCTTATTATTTGTCACAGTGCAATTGCCTGAATCAACCCCTTCTCAGCCTCTGTCTGTAATACTCCGTTTTGGACCCTGTCTCTTTAAGCCCCGCCTTCCAAAAGGCACAGTCTGCTCTGATTGGCCTGAATCTAACTGCTGGTTGGATTCAGGGGTATCTGGGGGTGTGCTTATCACAGGTGGAAGTAGTGTTAGATTGGTAATGAAGAAGCTTGGCTATTCCCCTTGGGACATCATAAGAGGAGAGAAAATTGCCTGTTGTTTTTTATAAAAAAAGGAATTTTTTGCACTACATGCTGTGCTTTAATTTATATTCAAAATCTTGGAGCTGCATGGTGCGGCTGCAGCTTTCTTGCAGAAACTTGGGTCACACTTTTCCCATTTTCTTTCATCTGGTGCCTGGATTTGAACCAACAACAACAACATCCTAATAACTTAATTATGATATTACCACACGTGTCTGGCTGGCTCGTGGACTGACTGTTTGAGAGCGTGTGCCACTTAACAATCATGAACCAATAAGGAGAAACCCAAGCCCTCATTAGATGTCTGCTATCCATACTACGCACTATTCTAACAGTGCTTGAACAGAAGAGGCCCGACTTAATCCTGTGGCGTTACAAATGCTATTATTGAAGTGTGCGCACAGTGCATGCATCAATATTCATCCCTTTAGAAGAATATAGGTTTCAGAGTTGAATAATGAAATGTATAACAATAGCTTTGTGCCAGAATATGCAAATAGCTTCTGTTTCCCCTTTGGATTATGTTAATTCATATCC
This sequence comes from Hyperoplus immaculatus, assembly GCA_949357725.1. Taxonomy (NCBI): domain Eukaryota; kingdom Metazoa; phylum Chordata; class Actinopteri; order Uranoscopiformes; family Ammodytidae; genus Hyperoplus; species Hyperoplus immaculatus. The sequence continues at coordinate 6,735,642 of OX442353.1, read as the reverse complement.
AGTAACCTGCTATCTGTGAGGATGCATAATGGACCTCAACTCTGTCCTACAATATGTGCTCATCACTGTAATAAACAGTATTATAGCTAAACCTGCACTGTCCAGTAAACTAATACTGTACCATCCTCAAATTACAATTTCAGTCCTTAATTTGATTATCCATTATCGCAGATATACATTACGTAAAGGGCACACATATTTAAGTGTGCGAAGAAAGGTTATAGCCTAAAAAAACATCTAACTATTAAAGCTATAGTGTGTAACTTCTGTAACCCTCATGAGTATTTCTGAGTAATTACAACAACACTGTCGGATCATCTACATGAGGTAATCCTTTGTTGATAGTGCATGGATTTTATACCTTCTGCTGTACGTGCAGGTTTTTTCTCAGCAGTAGAATCAACAACTGAAACATTTATTGGGCGCTTCTTGGGATTTTTCCTGAGCTACTGCACCAGTGTCGGTGGGGTGACACCAGTTTCTAAACGCTGCCAGGCTGGGAAATAATGCTGGGAGTGAATTTTGTGGAGCTGATTGGCTTATTGATCTTTGTCTCAACTTGTTTAAAGATAACCAATATTCATTTATATGAAGAAGTTACGCACTACAGCTTTAACCCGCTGGTCTACAAAGCCCTGATCTGTGTAAAGTGGATCATTTGTCTGCGTAGGCACGCTCTACCGTTTGGTTTTTAACAATGTGCAGGTGCAACGTGCGTCCGTGTGTGTGTATTCTCAGGACAGGATCTCCATTGTCCCTCCCGTCAAAGCAGAGCAGCGTATGCAGGTGTGTGGTGGAATGTGTGTGTGTTTAGCGCCGTTGCTGCGAGTAACGCCTCTCTTGTTTGTTCACATGGGAGGGAGTGAGAGAAGGAGAGAGAGAGAGAGAGAAAGAGAGAGAGAGAGAGAGAACAACATGATAGATAGTCACACTGAAAAGAAAAGTACGACTGTGCGAGGCCATCACTTTCCCATTGGCATGCTTAATACGATAAGCGTGTGTGCACTAGAGAACAATGGCATGCGAGGGATATTTAATGATGGCAAACTGTTTTGGTCTGGCACAGCACAGAGAATACCTCTCGTTTGTGCGGTTACATCCCCGCAAAAAAAAAAACTTGTGTTTGCCTAAGGTGAAGTCTCCCACACATGCCTTTGGCACCAACCCATTAGTCCGAACTCACCTTTCAGTCACGTAAGGCACAGAGCAAAAGCAAGGTGACACTTCAGTCTGTTGACTTGAGGATCAGCTGGCACTATAGAATGTGGTTGAGAACAAACAAGCTCTCAAACAGTGGTTGACACAGGAAAGTGATTGATTTTTGGTTGATCAGGATCTTGGGTTGTTTAATCTGTAGGATCTGACTCCACCCATCTACTCTATTCACCCATGACTAAACAATCATACAGGCAAGTCTGCTAGCCTTTGGCGGAGATTAAGTTTTAAATGCAGATATATTTTGAATTGATGTTGCTGCTAAGTGCACGGATGCTCAATCTTAACACAGTTTGTACGGTATTTTTAAATGGATGCTTCAATGGTTTCTCAACATAACAGTTAGTTTACTAGCCATGAGTCCAGCAACAGTTCAAACAATTACTTATTTAAAAAAGCATATATTTAAAACTTTTCTTCGGGTAAGCACTTTGGTTGAAGCTGAAATATCTCAACGACTACTGGAGGGTAAGGCTACCATAAAATTTTGTGTCCCGCTCTTCTGCGTAAGATACCAAACTAGTGCCATTCCCATCAGCTGTATTTTGTGTTTAATCTGTCACTGGTAAATGTTAGCATGCTAAACTTCAATATTGTCATTGCAAGCACGTTACAATCTTGCTATTAAAAAACATGTGCCTAAGTATACAGCCTCACACAGCTGCTAACACAGCTGTGGACTCCTGTTTTAGGGCGACCTAGCATTAGAAACAGCATGTCAACCCATGATACTATTACTGCCAGTGCTATTAATATACTTCTGAATCTTCCACTGCTTTTTTCCTGTCAATAACCCTAAATCAAATCAAATCAAATCATAGCCCAATTTATATTTAATATTCTTTTACTGTATTTTGCCACAGTTCCTTTACTATGGCTACTGTTATATTCACTGCTATTAGTATTTCTGCTTCTACTGCTCGTCCTATTGTTTGTGCCACGTGTGTGTGTGTGTGTGTGTGCGTGCGTGCGTGCGTGCGTGTGTGTGTGTGTGTGTGTGTGTGTTACAACCTGCTCGCCCTGCTCTGCCAGAACTTCCCAGCTTGTAATAACACAACGCGTCCACTTGTCAATCCTCACTGAAGGCCGTGTTGATTGAAACACAGCTGTGTGACAGTGGACGTAACCCAACACTAGATACACTTTCATTTCCACATTCCCACCTCTCACATTGCACCACATATAAATAAGATGGGTTACACCCTATAGTCCACACGCACAGGCACAGGCACACACACACACACACACACACACACACACACACACACACTCACACTCACACGCACACGCACACACTCACACACACACACACAAACACACACACACACACACACACACACACACACACAAAGCTCACACACAGCTCATCTCCTTGTCCAGCTCTCAACGCTCTTAATACTGTTGCTTAAATTCAATACAGTATATGCTCACAGTGTATATTTGCTTTAAAATGCCCATATATCAGACAGACACACGTGCTCACACACGGTGCATGGACCAAGGTTACAGAGTCCTGCGGGGCCCTCCCTCCTCTCACACCTGTTCATCTCCTCCTGACCGCACCCCAACCTGCCCCCACTCAGCACCAGTCTACAGGCTGACTGACAGCAGCTCCATCTGTGACCTCTAAAGGGCATCACACTGTACATGGACAACTTTATACAGCCGCTCAGGGGCAAATGTGTCACCTTCATCAGGGATGGGAGTTGGATGATATGTTTGTGAAGAACGCAGGGCACAGGTGCATTGTTACCCATGTTTAATGGTCACTCATTTTCAGGTTCAAAATTGTAATTTGGGTTTCTAGTAGAAAACTGTTTTCATGATGTAGTGTCCATTAAACCCTTATTATTTGTCACAGTGCAATTGCCTGAATCAACCCCTTCTCAGCCTCTGTCTGTAATACTCCGTTTTGGACCCTGTCTCTTTAAGCCCCGCCTTCCAAAAGGCACAGTCTGCTCTGATTGGCCTGAATCTAACTGCTGGTTGGATTCAGGGGTATCTGGGGGTGTGCTTATCACAGGTGGAAGTAGTGTTAGATTGGTAATGAAGAAGCTTGGCTATTCCCCTTGGGACATCATAAGAGGAGAGAAAATTGCCTGTTGTTTTTTATAAAAAAAGGAATTTTTTGCACTACATGCTGTGCTTTAATTTATATTCAAAATCTTGGAGCTGCATGGTGCGGCTGCAGCTTTCTTGCAGAAACTTGGGTCACACTTTTCCCATTTTCTTTCATCTGGTGCCTGGATTTGAACCAACAACAACAACATCCTAATAACTTAATTATGATATTACCACACGTGTCTGGCTGGCTCGTGGACTGACTGTTTGAGAGCGTGTGCCACTTAACAATCATGAACCAATAAGGAGAAACCCAAGCCCTCATTAGATGTCTGCTATCCATACTACGCACTATTCTAACAGTGCTTGAACAGAAGAGGCCCGACTTAATCCTGTGGCGTTACAAATGCTATTATTGAAGTGTGCGCACAGTGCATGCATCAATATTCATCCCTTTAGAAGAATATAGGTTTCAGAGTTGAATAATGAAATGTATAACAATAGCTTTGTGCCAGAATATGCAAATAGCTTCTGTTTCCCCTTTGGATTATGTTAATTCATATCCAGTAACCTGCTATCTGTGAGGATGCATAATGGACCTCAACTCTGTCCTACAATATGTGCTATGGGGTATGATATGGGGGGAGGCGTTATGAATGTGAATGGTAATACGACGCCTGCTATAGAAACAAAGCAGGGATTATGACCGAAAGAAAATAAACTGGACACACAAGAATACTGTGCCGAGAAGAATCTTCACACAGGCCCTGCTCACAGTATATACTGGCTTTTGCTTCTATTGGAAAGCTGTATAAGAGGTCACGACTTGCAGCACTTGAGAGGTTGTATAACATGGTATATCTGATTGTCAGATGAATGAAAAACAAAATATGAAGCAATCACAGATTTTAGCAGAAAAAAATAATTCTATCTATCTGCATAGTGAACTTGGCATTAAATAATGTATGATTAAGGGGATAACACAGCCAAGGCCTTTTCAGTTTGCTACAGTGAAACTAAGCCAAACAAATATGGCGGCACTCTAAACCAGTGGGATGTTTATTTGTATGGAGATGATGAAGACACTTCCCATCCAGATCCCATCAGTATTACAGTGAGTGTGTTGTCTTTGCAGGCCTGGGCCAAAGGGAAGTGGAAGGAGGAACTTTGGACCAGAGTTCTGGAAAGGACGCTTGATTAGACAATTTACACCAGTATGATGGATTGACAAGTTGGCTGCATTCAAATAAGTCTATAAAAAAATCTTTGCAGAATTAGCTTTAAGGTTAGCCTAAATGTAGCGAGATACTGCAGGCAAAACATTTTTTCAAGCATTGAGTCCAAAATTCTTTTTAAATGTTTTTACTAAAGCCTGTCTGTTTGCGTTTGTATATTTCTCCTATACAACCATCTTTAACAGCCATTATCTCAACATTAGTTGTTTTTTCCATACTCTGGATCAAAAAATCCAAACTTCTAAAGCACTTACAGCTTAAAACTAATTATTCTAAAGGGAAACCTTGGATTACTGAAGATCTGAAGAGACGCTCCCGTAAAAAAAATAAACTCTATAGGAAAGCTATTACGAACTCCACCCCTTCTAGCATAGAAATGTATAAGAAATATAAAAACAAATTTATAGCTGATATAAGGAAAGCAAAAAATATATATTCATCATCTTCAACCGCTTATCCGAGAAAAAAATATATATTATGCAGTAAAATTCACTCAAGCTTCAAACGATATCAAGTCAACCTGGAACCTCATTAATCATTTGTTGAATCACAAGAAATCAGAAGCAACTGCACCTGTAGAGATGCGTGGGAAAGATAGAATTCTCTCAAACCCTAACGAAATAGCTGATGGCTTTAATAATATTTTTGTTAATGTTGGCTGTGATCTGGCATCAAGTATCTTGGGTACAAATGAGAACCCTTGTAACTTGAGTAAGGGGCAATATCCTCCTCTCAATACCTTTGTACCTCCAACTACACAGGAGGTCCATAATATCATCATGGAATTAAAGAATTCAGCCCCAGGTCATGATGGCATAAAGAGCATTTTGTTAAAAGAAACCACTGATCATTTAATTCAACCGTTAATCCATATTCTTTCTTTATCACTCCAATCTGGAATTATTCCCCTCCATCTTAAAATTGCTAAAGTTATCCCTATTTTCAAAACAGGTGCTACTGATGATTTCGGAAACTATAGACCTATATCAATCCTGCCTTGCATCTCTAAATTATTGGAGAAATTAGTTTATGCAAGAATATCCAAGCACTTAACTGATAATAAGATCCTATATAAATCCATCCCCTCCCCCGTCACCTCAGGTGTTCCCCAGGGCTCGGTCCTGGGGCCCCTACTCTTCATCATTTACCTCCTTCCCCTCGGCAATATCTTCCGCAAATTTGACATTAATTTCCACTGTTATGCTGATGACACCCAGCTCTACCTCGCTACAAAGCCCTCGTCCACTCTCCCGCCCACTTCCCACACAGCAGCAAAACCGAGGTTCTCCTCATTGGCACCAAATCTACATTATCCAAAACCGACAGCTTTTCTCTCACCATTGATAACTCCACTGTTTCCCCCTCCCCCCAGGTTAAGAGCCTGGGTGTCATCCTCGACCCCACACTATCATTTCAACCCCACATCAATAACATTACCCGGACTGCCTACTTCCACCTTCGAAACATCAACCGCCTCCGCCCCTCCCTTACCCCCCACACTGCCACCATCCTTGTCCACAGTCTGGTCACTTCCCGCATCGACTATTGTAACTCCCTCCTCTTCGGTCTCCCCCTCAAGTCCATCCGTAAACTCCAACTGGTCCAGAACTCTGCTGCTCGCATCATCACCAGAACCCCCTCTATTAATCACATCACCCCTGTCCTTCAGCAGCTTCACTGGCTCCCGGTCAAAACCCGCATCAACTTTAAGATTCTGCTCCTCACCTTCAAGGCCCTCCACAACCTCGCCCCTCCATACATATGTGACCTCCTGCACACCAACACACACCCGCACTCTCCGGTCCTCCTCTTCCATTCAATTCACTGTTCCACCCACCCGCCTGGTTACCATGGGGTCCAGGGCATACAGCCGATCTGCCCCCCACCTCTGGAACACCCTCCCACCTGACATCCGTAATTCTGACACTCTTTCCACTTTTAAGTCCCGTCTCAAAACACATCTTTTTAATCTGACATATTCCATTTAACCCATTTCACCCCACTTATGTAAATTGTTCAATGTATCTTGTTCTTGTGTTTTTTATGATTGCTGATTTTGTTTGTTTTGTTTTTAAACTGCCCTGTAAGGTGACCTTGGGTGCTAAGAAAGGCGCCCTCTAAATAAAATGAATTATTATTATTATTATTATTATTATTATTATTATTATTATATGCTCACCAGTATGGATTCCGTAAAAAACATTCAACAGAGCATGCATTACTCCAGATAACTAACATCATTTCAACTGCTATGGACAATGGTGAGTTTGCCATTGGGATATTTTTGGACCTAAACAAAGCGTTCGATACGGTTAACCACAGTATTCTGATTAGCAAATTAAATAGATATGGAGTGGAGGATATTGCCCTGAACTGCTTTAAGAATTACTTAACAAACAGAGAACAATATGTGTCGCTTAATGGCTATTCTTCTACCAAGTCCAGGATTATACATGGGGTGCCACAGGGCTCAATACTGGGACCTTTATTATATTTGATCTATATCAGGGGTGTCCAAACTACGGACCGCTTTTTATTGGCCCGCGGCCGATTTTAAAAATATAATGTAATATGGCCCTTTTAATTTTTTTTTTTTTTTTTTTGCATTTCTTAGTTAACCCACAAGTGCAGGGGTGTCAAAACTGTTTGATTGGCCCGTGGGACATTTTAAAAATATAATGTAATATGGTCCTTTTCATTTTTAAACAAGCCCCAACCTCAGCGATTTTTACCGGCATCCAATAAGGAACTGACCTACAACTGTAGTAACCAGAAAGTGCCACTGGGGGTGGCGCCAAGACGAGCAGTTTTTCTTTGACTCACTTGTTAGATAGGCCGTTTTCAAAGTCTTATTAAAGCTATTTACAGCTTGGGCCACAAAACCATTTTAGTCTGTATGTTTAGGTCATATCTCCATGACAACACTGAGGGGGGTGAATTTTTTTGGCCCACGCTAGTTTTTATTCTTTTGGAGGTTAAAATGTATTGGCGCGATCTCTTGAGTGACAGCTCTCCGCCCGTTGTCCCTCACTTTGCCTCGGAGGTATACGTCAGCTATCTCCCTCCCCCCAACGTGACGTCGATTCCCCTTTTCGGCAAGAGGAGTGAGGCGGAGTAAGAATCTCACATGGCGACTCGCACAAACCAGGATTATTGGATGCCGTGTGAATAACTGAGGTCAGCCCGGATGCTACATCCATATTATTTACTATCTATGTTTTTAAATAATTGAAATGCACTCATTATATACAGAGAAATATGTCCCATAAAAGAAAAAGAGCACCAAGCCCATCCCAGAGGACCCTGCATAATATTTTATTTTAAATTAATATTATTATGGAAAATCCATGTGTCCTTCTCCAATAGCTTCTAATTCATCTGACACAGTGTCTCCATTTTTTTTCATACAAAATTCTTCAGCTTTAGCCTCTTAATTTCCCTCTCAAAGTGCACCAGATTCATGCATTTCACTTTAAAAACTTAAAAAAATCTCCCGGGGGGGCATACCCCCGGACTCCCCTTGGAGGGGTGGGATTTTGGCTGGCTACTATTTTCACCCAGCTGGACATTGGACGCAAAAGCAGAAAACACTGAGTGTATCAATGGCATTTAACAAGAGGGGGGATGTATCTGTTTAATATGCTAGTAACCGGACAGTTGGTGCATCTGTTTCTCCTCTCCCACTTAGGCTATATTATGCCCGCACCCTCAGTTGGTTGCATTTCAGAACAGCAACACGCGATGTTTGAGTCAGACCACTTTTTCTTCATCTATGTAAAGAAATGGCGACATATAATTGTATATGCTGTTTTATAGCATTTGAGCGATAGTAGCCTACTGATGTAAACCTAAAATGCAAAATCCTCAGCTGGCGATCGTTTTGTCAACACCAACGCTGTTGACTGCAGCAGTTATTTCCTTCCTAACTGCTGCCTTCTGTTGTTCTTTGATGCCGCTTGTAATGCTCCGAAATGAAACTCTTTTTTTTCTACTTTCGCTGTTATTCTGTCAATTTCTACTTCAGATAAATTCCTCTTCTGTGCCGTAATTCGCATATCCATGTCGTAAAACCTCTGGACGAGGCCTCTAAACTGAGAAAATATAGGGGCGTGGTACGATCGTTTTCAGCCGCCGCATTTATCAATAATGGCCTGGCGTACGCTGAGATTGGCGAGATACGACTGTTTGATAAATACCACGCGACACCTGGCGTAGGGAGGTATTTGCGCCAGAATCTGCACCAGTTTCCACGCAAAATTGATAAATAAGGGCCAATGTGAAGAAATGTAACTTTGTGATCTTTTGCAACATAAACAAGTCTTACCCCAAAGAACAAGCAAAAGTACTTATTAACGGATCAGAAATTATGCAAGTAAAGGCTACCAAATTTTGGGGAATTCTAGTTGACAAAAGACTTAACTGGTCAAATCACATAGGCCTGGTTTGCAAAAGGTCCACGAAGATGATGGGCATGTTAAGGAAAGTGTGTCCTTTAATTCATCCTTCTGCCCATTTAACTTTATACTATAGCTTTTTGTTTCCTTTCCTGAACTACTGTAATCTGGTCTGGGCAGCTTCATATCCCAACCATCTCAAAAAATTATGTATTATTCAGAAGCGATTTTTAAGATTCATCTCACATTCAAACAGATATGCTCCATCAGCACCACTTTTTATACATTTTTATATTTTTCCAATTCACAAATTGAATATCTATCACATATGTTTATTCATTCACAAGTTTATTTACAGAAACCAAGATCTCCCGGAAAGCTTTCAGACTTTGTTTACTTATTCATTTAACGTACATTCACATCGCACTAGACAGAGCAACAATAACAACTTATCTTTACCCTTTTCCCGCACATCACATCATCAATTTAGTATATATTATAGAGGCCCGGCTTTATGGAATGTCTTACCTCCTCTTTTAAGATCCATATCATCCCACTCACTCTTTAAAAAGCATCTTAAAAAACATCTTATCTTTTTGTGAATCTTCTAATCACCTCCTGTCCTCTCCATTGCTTTTTTTCTTTTTCTTTCTCATTTTTTCATTATCTTTGACATGTATTTATCACATTTTTATTATTTTGAGTATTTATGTACCTTGTCTCCTTAATTTCTAGAGTTTATTTGTTAGCCTGAATATGATTTCATTGTGATTATTGATAGGGGTGGCCCATTGGGCTTCGTTCCCTCCTTGCACCATTAATTGTTACAGTTTTTACCTAATGCTTAAACACTAATAGTGGTTGCTATGCCCAAAGCATCACAACCTCTAACTTTGGTGACCATGCCCTAAACACAAGCACCAACCCTACAAACACAATAAGTGCTTTGCACTGTGTTTGAAATTCTCCAACACACTTCTTGCAAAAAACTACACACTGTTTTTCACACAAGACACATTGTTCAAAAATGAAATCTCCTGCAATCATTGGGAAAACACATCTATTTAAAATACAAAACACAACTAAAATTGGAAAAGCACACAGACTCACACACATGAAAAATAAAATATAAAGCTAATATAATACCAATCAGTGTGAGCCTTAGCATTACAAACTGACGTCAGGTGAGCTCAGCTCCTTTGTGAGACAGTAAGAGTCAGGGGAAGAGGACAAGAGAGAGTGGCAGGAGGACGATGATGACAAAGGAGACAACAGATGGAAACAGGGTCACTATAGTGGACCATGTTATAGATCATGGCCTAACAATATAGGAGGCTGGTCTGAGATTCCAGCCCAACAACACAATAGCTCCATAATTAGATTAGCTCCATTTAGACTGGATATCAGGAATATTTTCGCTGTTGCATCTCAAAGGATGACATTGCATGTGATGTCGATGAGGCGATGTAGCCAGACACAAACAGGAGGCGGTATCCAAAGGATTCATAATCCACTCGCACCATTCTTACAACACTTTTTTTTTTTTTTTACAGTAATTGTTTCAGAGTTCATACGTAGTGACACACTGAATTGCTTTTTGAAATGCTATCCTACCTATTTGTTGTGTTTTTTTCTTTTGTTGGCCAAAACCATGAAATTGCAATATAAACTTTTTTTCAGACGCTTTTCTATATTTTTTTTCATGTGTCTAATTGAAAATGTAGTGGATCAATCTTTCCCAAAAAATTCTGCAAGAGGTTGGATATGGCACGCAAGGCGATATTTCCCCCGTTACTTGGCAAGGGAGGACATTGCCTGTGACGTGGATGAGGTGATCATTCCCCTACAACACTATGTTTTGTAGAACATTCTAGTTGTGCCATTTCTTGTGTGTCTTTGTGTTTTTTTTCTTTTGCAAAAAACTGAAATGGCAAAATAAAATAAAAAATCTGAAGCATTTACATTTTGTTTTCATGTATCTAGATCAACTGTAGTGGATCAATCTTTCACAAAAAAAATCTGTATGAGACTTTTTAAGTCAAAAACCATCCAAAGTACTGAATACAGTTGTGTTTTGCATATAGCACATCTGTGTGTTGTTGCTGCTAGGAAAGAGGTTTTGTTTCAAGAGTTTCATTTTGCCGTATAAGTTAGAAGTTTATCTCCATGTGCTTTGTCCTATTCGGCCTGTGTGTTAAGTTTTGACACAGTGGGTCAAAGTGTGCAACATGTGTGTAAGCATTCGGCAAAAACTGAAACGTGTGCTAAATAAATAAACTAAACTAAACTAAACTAAACTAAACTAAACTAAACATTCCATAATCATTCTCAGTACTGGTATGACAGTTATTACTGAAGGATCTGTTTATTGCCTGATTTAGGATACATTTTGTTCTTAAAAATAAGCTAAAATGCATTTTATGACCTGTACATATTATTTTTGTATTCATAAAAAGAATATGTATTCGAACATTTCAGAAAAATGTGTAATCTTATACAAATATTGTTTTATTGTAAGAAAACTGCACTGTCTCACCATAAGTTGTATTGGCATACGTATTACAGTTTTTCTCAGTTGCTTTGGGGCTTTTCTCAGATCAGAATGAAAATTCTCATAACTATTAGTTCAACCTCCGCAACATTTAGTAATTTGAGCACATCATAGTAGCAATTTCTCCTTCCTCTGAACAAATTGCAAATGCTTTTGGACATGTATCAGTTGCTTTCATACAATTATCTGCTGTTTTATAACAATGTCCTTTGCTTATGTCATGTCAGTCAAAATTAACTATACTTATGGATGCTGAATAGTCGTTCTCAATAAAACTAATAGTCTTCATTTCATTGCTTGAGTCATTACATACAAAATTGTTGAACTAGTTATCAAATTCTGTCAAGCAAATGTTATACCTTTTCTTTATCATAGATACTTTCCTCGCTGCATTGCAAGGGATAATATCCGTTGTGATGTAGATGAAAATATGTTGCCAGACAGACAGGAACGTCTGGATGTGCCAGAATGATTTACCTATATATGTTCAGTTACAATATGTCCTGTTATATTGTTCACATTTGTGCACAGCTCTACCAAAAGAGTGTTTTTTATGTTTGTTCTAAATAAGTGAATGAAGTGTATTTTTCTTTTGCACAATGCTGTAAAATTGCAAAGAGCATATACAGTAAAAATGTGAAACATACGTATTCAGTGTCTTGTACACACTTACTCCCCTAACTATAGCAACGTGTAACTTTACTATAGTTTTCAAATGGCTGTACAAGTAGTGTATAGTGCTGTCTTGAGCATTTTCAGGTAGTGTCACCGAGTTCTGACCTTTGCATTGGAAAACACTGAGAGAATAAACTGTCATAATGAAAACATGACAAAGCCATTTGACTATCTTGTTCATAAACGATGGTGTCAAGACTTCTCATTTTGATGACACTGGCAGTTTCATTGACATGAATACTTGCTTTTGAGGAATAGACTATCCATTTTGAGCAAGTGACGCAGGTTATCCACTAGGTTTTGCAGTTTGCACTAATTGTTTTGAGAAATGCACTAACTGCTGTGCAAATGTTAATAGTGATGTGAGAAAAGCACCAAAGCGACTGAGAAAAACTGTAAACTGCTGTAACGTACATTGTTACTCAATGAGCAGCGCCGACACTTTAACACCAAACTTGCAGTTGGCAGCTCGCTGAAATTTCATGCACACAGCTCCCTGTTCAAATTTACACCTGCTCTTTTATGCCACCTCCATAATATGAAAAGATTGCATACAAGAGTAGCAAAACAGGCCCACCGGACCCAGTGATTACCAGGTTCTGAACGGCAACCAAGAAGCGCCCGCAGTATAGTCCCTGCTCTGATCGGAGTGCGGCACACGCGGGACCATGCGCTCGCTAATAGAGACATTTACACCTTAGTAAAAGTTGGCAGGTGTTACCCCCGCCGTTGTCGAGAGCAGACGCATGCCGGGCATCATTAGGCCCCGTGCCAAGCCTGGTTTTTGGCTGCCAGCCCTCACTCGCTCACTCTGGTTGAGGCTGTGTGAGCGTCTGTGTGATTGTTTGTGTGTGTGTGTGTGTGTGTGTGTGTGTGTGTGTGTGTGTGTGTGCGTGCGTGCGTGCGTGTGTGTGTGTGTGTGTGTGTGTGTGTGTGTGTGTGTGTGTGTGTGTGTACTTCAGCGGAAGAGTAGTGTCCTCTGTCGTATCAGTTGCACGCTAAGAAGAAGGGGCTTCTTACTGGAATGGAGAGTGCAGTGTTGCTCTCCATGCAACATGTACAGGTGAAACTCGAAAAATTAGAATATCGTGCAAAAGTTCATTTATTTCAGTAATTCAACCTAAATGGTGAAACTAATATATTATATAGACTCATTACATTCAAAGTGAGATATGTGAAGCCTTTATTTGTTATAATTATGATTATTATGGCTTACAGCTTATGAAAACCCCAAATTCAAAATCTCTGAAAATTAGAATATTACATAAAATCAATAAAAAAAGGATTTTAAATATGTTAGCCCTCTAGAAAGTATAATCATGCATATGTACTAAGTACTTGGTTTGGGCCCCTTTTGCACAGATGATTGCCTAAATGCGGTATGGCATGGATGCTATCAGTCTGTGGCACTGCTGAGGTGTTATGGAAACCCAGATTGCTTTGATAGTGGCCTTCAGCTCGTCTGTATTGTTGGGTCTGGTGTGTATCATCTTCCTCTTGACAATAGTCCGTAGTTTCTCTATTGGGTTCAGGTCAGGAGAGTTGTCTGGCCAATCAACACAGTAATACCATGGTCAGTCAACCAGTTACTTGTGGTTTTGGCACTGTGGACAGGTGTCAAGTCTTGCTGGAAAAAGTAATTCAGCATCTCCATAAAGCTTGTCAACAGACAGGAGCATTAAGTGCTCTAAAATCTCCTGGTAGACAGCTGTGGTGACTTTGGACTTGATAACACAGTGGACCAACACCATCAGATGACATGGTGCCTCAAATCATCACTGACTGTTGAAACTTGACAGTGGTCTTCAAGCCCCTTGGATTTTGTGCCCCTCCACTCTTCCTCTGGACTCTGGGACCTTGATTTCAAAATGAAACGCAACATTTAATTTGGATCAGTGATGATTTGAGGTATCATGTCATCTGCTGCTGTTAGTCCACTGTGTTATCAAGTCCAAAGTCACCACAGCCATCTACCAGAAGATTTTAGAGCACTTCATGCTTCTGTCTGTTGACAAGCTTTATGGAGATGACAATTTCCATTTCCAGACTTGGCACCTGCCCACAGTACCATAAGCCACTGGTAACTGGTTGACTGACCATGGTATTACTATGCATGAATGGCCAGACAACTCTCCTGACCTGAACTCCATAGAGAAACTATGGACTATTGTCAAGAGGAAGATGATACACACCAGACCCAACAATACAGATGAGCTGAAGGCCACATCAAAGCAACCTGGGCTTCCATAACACCTCAGCAGTGCCACAGGCTGATAGCATCCATGCCACGCCGTATTTAGGCAATAATTCATGCAAAAGGGGCCCAAACCAAGTACTTAGTACATATGCATGATTATACTTTCTAGAGGGCGGACATTTCTGTATTTAAATCCCTTTTTTTTATTGATTTTATGAAATATTCTAATTTTCTGAGATTTTGAATTTGGGGTTTTTATAAACTGTAAGCCATAATAATCACAATTATAAAAGTTAAAGGCTTCACATATCTCACTTTGCATGTAATGAGTCTGTATAAGATATTATTTTCACCTATAAAGTTGAATTACTGAAATAAATGAACTTTTGCACGATATTCTAATTTTTCGAGTTTCACCTGTATATCTGTATGAAGTGTTGGTCTGAAGGGGAGCAGGAGGACTCAATATTGCACAAGTACATGCGTTTATAAAGTAGCTCCTTTTTTGTTAGCTAATTTTTAAAAAGTCAGATTGTTCCTCTGATGATCATATATTACATGTAACAGCAAACGAGACCATCAGTGCAAAGAATGTTACTTTTAAATAGTTTTTCTTAATGCCATGGTCATGGGTATGCTCATCCAGGAACAATAGCTGGCGTAGTAAAAACACTAACGCTTTTGTCCAAAGGGGCCGCTAGAATTAAGAGAAGCTGAAAGTTCCTCGAAGTGACTTTTCAGAAATAAATTGGGGATAGATTAAGCGTTTCATAATTAATAAGCTTAATTAGGCTACTTTATATCTTGTTTATTGTGTGTACAAGTAATACTTTTTGTAAGACACATAATGCTGCATTTCTCATTTTTGATCATCATAACAAGGACACTGAACATATGACATTTTCAATGCAAATACAGAATAGCATTTGTCAACCCCTCCAGTATCCACTCCTGCAACCAAGGCATGTTAACATATATGGTTACGTTTGGTCTATTCAAAGCACTTGGTTAGGGTTAGGTAAAGACTGTGGCTGCAATTAACTTGAGTGAGAAAGACAAACCAGCTCCAAAACACATGACAGGGAAGCAATCAAACAATGAGAGTGCAGCATTACTTAGTTCCAAGTTATGCATGGAGAATCCACTAAGTACACAAAACAGGAAAAACAATGCTCAGAAAATACACTGGGAACGTGTGTGTTTGGTGAGAGGGGGAGATGTGCAGAGATAAGCTCAGGTAAAAGGGAAAGAGCTGATTGAAGGACAGGAGGGAGTGGTAGGATCTAGAGTGAATGACATGGCATGAAAACATAACAGCTGAAATAACAAACCAAGGGTTGGCAGTCTTTCCTTAAAACCAACACTGACTTAAGGAACAACAAAAGTCACATATTATGCTCATTTTCAGGTTCAAAATAGTACATTTGGGTTCCTATTAGAAACTGTTTTATGATGTGTCCAAAACACCATTTTACTTCTCACGGCCCCATTCCTGAATCTCCACTTTTCACCCCCTTTCTACATTCCAGCCAAAATGTTGATACTGGTCTAGACATACTTCATACTGTCCTTGTGAGATGCGTAGCTTGGGCACTGCTATTCTAATAATCTGCTGTGAATGTTCAAATATGTCAGTCGTCTTTTTCCTTTCTTTGGTTCGAACATGGAAAACAGCTGAGTCTCTCTTCCATGGCTAACTAAACATATTTCCATTCCTGCAACACTTTCATATTACTCCTGCCTATTCTCCTCTGTTTCATTTCTATTAATTAACTATGACTCTCTTGTCTTGATCCCGAGCAGAAGAGATACCATTTGATCAGCTGGTCAGTAATCACACATTCCCTGATACATGCTACAGTCCTGAGATCTCCCTTACACATCTGCACACACACACACACACACACGCACACACACACACAAGCACGCACGCACACACACACACACACACGCACACGCGTTGCTCATACTCTGAGTAATGAAGTGTTGTTGGTGCTGCAGTCACCCTCCCCTCCATTTACATACAGAATACATTACTGAAAGGTTTATACGATGGACCCCATAGTTTCCGCAAGTGAGATTCAATAAATCCTCCGTCCACGCAATGTCGAGGTCTCCCCCTTTCTTAGACAGAGAGAGAGAGAGAAACAACAACAGAGGCAAAACACAGAGGCAGGGAGGTTGAAACTATGTCGCAGAGCTACGGGCACGTCTCTGGATGTAAATTGACTGCGAAACAGAGAAAAAGCATTAATAATGATAATGGCGATAATAATTTAGAAGCATAGGGGATACACACATTTAGCCAGGCAATCAAAAAAATCCATCTGCGGAGGTGTTAATATTGAAGAGATGCTGATGGCACAGAAAAAGAAAGAAAAGCGCTCAGCACCAAGCATTCTGAATATGTAATGACAACCGGGAGGCCATAACAAACACTGCTTTTATGTAGAGAGGATTACTTATTAAAATGGCATCTTAAATATTTATCGCACTATAGATGGCCCCTGTCACTGTTGTCTTCTTCTTATTTTTCTCCCTGAAGACTCTACTGTCTGAGGCTGAGGGGAATGTATGAACTCCATTCAGATTGTTACACCTCCCCCCTCTCTCCCCTCCTTTTTTCTTCAGAAAGGGCCCTGATTAAAATCAACTGCCACAGTAGATTGTGATGAATTATGCAGACTTTGGTGAGGGGAAACCAAGCAAAAGGCAATATTTCATTTAACAAATGTAATGCATGGAGCTCTCGGGGTGGATGTTAGAGTGAGGGGGAACACTGCATATTGATACGCTTTTTGTTATGCGTGTGGAGCATTGTTTTACAGGTGAGGTGTTTTGCACGTACACATGTACCACGGTGGCTGTGTTACCTCCGTGGTTAGTCAAAAAATCTCGACTTCTAAAGCACGTACATCAACTCAACTTTCCCTAAGCATTCTCACCTCTATTTTGAAAGTTTTCTGTGAAGGATTTGTTCACATGTTGTTAATTGCCTGATTTATGATACATTTTGTTCTTACAAACATGCCAAAAATGCATTTTTTTAGACTTGTACATGGTATTTTTGTGATTTATAAAATGAGAAAAAGGCTGACACTAATATATGCATAATTATCTGACTCTCCGTCAGCAGTCGTGTGCAAAGTTGTGGGAGAAAACTTTGCTTGGGAGAAGTTTCCGCATCCAATGATCATTTATCTCGGCGGTACATTTTTAATCAAGTCATAAACAAAATGAATACCTGCTCTCAGCATCCGTTACAAAGGAGATGAATCAGCACTGTAAACAGCTAGGTATTCAACGTGGGAGCGCAATGATATATCATTGTTACTTGGCTTGAATGAGATAAAGTATTCAAGAAGAACTTGGAGAAAGTATAAGACGCATGAATGCTAGCGGCGTATTAAACTGGTCTCTGCGGCTCACGTACAGACCACAGTCATTTGAAACTGTGAAATGATATGAAATTAGGTGTGTTTTGATGACATGGCAATGGAAAAATCATATTAAAACAGGAATTATTTAAACAGATTTTATATTTTTTAAAATTATTTTATAGATGGTTATTTTAAATGGAACAAAACTATTTCTATGTTTTCAATAAAGTGAACATGTATTACAAATCTATGAAAAAATAGCAATAAAAAATCCCTGTAAAAAAGGGGTGTGGAGGCAAACATGATACAGTATTCAGAAAAACAGTAAATGAAGAAGAAGAAAAAAATCCATTAATTTCCTTGTGTTGCAGGGAAATGGAAGTGATGGCACAACACTTAGATGATGTGTGTGTGTGTGTGTGTGTGTGTGTGTGTGCGTGTGAGTGTGTGTATATGTGTGTGTGTGTGTGTGTGTGGGGGGGAGGGGGGGTAGGCGGGGGGGCGCTGGTGTGAAGCAGTATTACAGTGTGTGCAGGCCGGTCACAGTCATGTGAGATTCAAGGCTCCTGCTTGGTAAACTCAGCAACACAGCACAGCAGCAGTGAACCTCCAAAGAGAAGCAGCAGAACTCCTTTATTTCACAGGTATAGGGCCTAGAGTTTTCCATGTGCTTCACTTTTCCCATTTCTTGTGTTTTGATCAGGCTATAATATCATATGCGACAGGGATGGCTGCTCCTGTCTCTCGGTCCTGTCTAAATAGAGGAACACAGGAAGGAAGAGAGGGTTTTTTTTTTTTTTTATGAGATCTACACAGAGCGCCGGTTACATTGATAAGTAAATACTACGGCTTTAAATGCTTCTCGCACTCAATTGGCTCCCCCGCTATTGTTGCCGAGCGTACGCCTCAGTGAACTCTAAATTTTCCGCTGTCACACTTCAATAACCCTAATTGTCCAAAATAAATGAGCTAATTTCTGAAGTTCCAATTTTCATATGCGAGGGAGATAAGGCAACTTTGCTGATTGATTGGATTCCTTTGTGCGCATGTGGCTACGGGTATGCACGCGTCTCTGAGCCTGTGTGTGTATGTGTGTGTGTGTGTGTGTGTGTGTGTGTGTGTGTGTGTGTGTGTGTGTGTGTGTGTGTGTGTGTGTGTGTGTGTGTGTGTGGAGAGAATGTGAGTGTGTGAAAGTGCAGCACTCATAATTTGAGTGAAGGCTTCTGTTTATTATGCCTCTGTTGTTCACTGCAAGCATTTCTCTGACCCCCGCTGATATTCATCCGGCTTCCTATATACGCACAGCAAGAATGAGAGAAAAGGAGAGGGAATAGATGGATGGAGGGAGAGAGAGAGAGAGAGAGAGAGAGCAATGGGAAGGGAAAGAGAAAGTGCATGAGACAGAGTTTGTTTGCGTGGTTGTTTTCATGTGTGTGTGTGTGTGTGTGTGCGTGTGTGTGTGTGTGTGTGTGTGTGTGTGTGTGTGTGTGTGTGTGTGTGTGTGTGTAAGGGGTCCCCACGGATTTGGCTGCTGGATCCAGCCTGATCATTTGCATTTTTTCATTTGAGCTGTTATTTGCAGCATTGCGTGCAGCTCTCAAACCCCTAAGGGCCAGCAGAGTAATTCAGTAAAAAGGCAGGTAACACATAAATTAATCATAAGAAGTCTTGAGTATTATTGCACTCAACTCACTTATTCACAAACACACACACACACACACCCGCACCGATTTAAACAGAAATATATGTATGCCTGCATAAGAACACATTCATACACACTCGCAACTGCACATTCTAATAGGGAGAGAGAAGAATACACACACACACACACACACACACAGGCACAGGCACGCACACACACACAGACTGATTGAATCTGAAAGGAGACCAAGGTCGAGTGAGAAAAGTTTTCAACTCCATCAAGCAGAATTACTGCTGCTGGATGGAGAGAGGAGTAACTTTTAATGGACCAATGTTTTAATACAAAAACTTTATCAAACTCCGACGCGCCTCGCATACCAATGTGTTTACCCCCTCTCTCTCAGTCATATATATTGGATTCATCAGGAGGAAAACACTTACTCATTTTCGTCTGTCGCTGTGATTCAAGTGAAATGGAAGAATGTAAGAATAGCCTGCACCACAATGTGTTGATTGATGATCTTTTCATTTGCACATGCATGAACAGTGTGAGAAAGAACCTTAGTTAAAAAACATGATCCTAAAAAACCTTGATAAACTGGCAATAAGGCAATAAGTGGAAAACAAAAAAACTGCAAAATCCTACAGAAGAATGATGAAAAAATCTGTTGCAAATATCTATGACTCCAAAGCTTTGCCTCATATATAAAATATAGGATTACATTTTAAGACATTGGATACATTTTTTATGAGACTTAATCCAATTGGAAGCCTCATCCGGCCTTGACAATTATGTTTACTTTGACTGCTACAGAGAGAAACGAGACATAAGCTATATCCAGTGGCGTGCACAGGTGGACCTGAAGTGGTGCTGAAGCACCTGCCCTTTTCCCCTGGCCCAATCAAGTGCCCTTTTGAAAAAAAATAAATAAAAAAAATAAATCAGAAAGTTTTTTTTTTTTTACAGTGTATGTAGCCCATGCCGACATTATCATCTATAAATGCTCAACGATTAAAAACGTTTGACAATAATGCCCCAATAAATATGCGCCCCCCCCCCCCTCCTCCTCCTCCTCCACACACACTTCCTTTGTCAATGTGAACACGCAGAGTGGACACAAACGGAGGCGCGTTGCCGCAGCAGTTCACAGCTGCTGCACACACACACCTACTCCCGGCCTGCCCTGCCCCACAAGCGAGGTAACACATTCATGAATGGAATCAAGAGTGTATTGTTTGCCCCCAAAGCCTCAGATGCCAAGCTATAAACTTGCATTTATTTGTCTCTGTTATAAAGTAGCCTCTATCATGCAGCGCCACACAGCTGAGCATAAATTAGCCGACTGTCCTGCTTAACAAGCTAGCCCAAAAAAAAAAATAGATATGACGTGATGAACACAACTAATGTCGGCGGAGTTTGTCATTGGTACAGCATGTGAATCTATCAGTATGCTGAATATTTAGTGTTGTTTAGGTTTACTTTAGGCTATATAATTAACACATGCAGTAATTTATTTGCTAAATGACAAACAGGCAATTCCCAATTGCCTGCATAAAAAGTAGCCTTGTGCCTGGTTGTAATGTAACCAATCAGTCTTATTTTATATCGTTGGTCTCTTTTTATTTAGAAATTGCGGTATAATGCCTAGAAAGGAGAGGTTAAAAAGGAAAAAGAAAGGGAGCTACAGCAGGCAGCCCAGGGGAGCAGCTCTCTGCTCTCCTGGATGAAAGCATCCACCAGCAGCAAGGAGGAAGATGAAGATGAAAGGTCAGAGTCAAGACCAGAGTCATGTTAACTGTTCAGGGCCTTTTAAAGCTCAGATTTTAATGTTGAACTGTTCCTCAAATGTTATTGAAATATCTTAAAAGCTGTCCACACATTTTATTTTAACTACGCAAAGTGGGTTGGTGGTACTAAATCAGTCATGAAGCTATATAAGCTAATTATATTATTTTGTCCCAACCATAAGTTATTTCTATGTTACAAGACTTGCGGTAATCTTGTATTTACCTTAATAGGATATTATTAGTATGGAGATCAAGGGCCTATGAAGACTTCAAAGAGAGAATTCGGGATAAGGGATTATTTAAAAAAATCCGAAGCTGACTGTTTTTTTTTTTTCAAACATGTAAATTTTTTCTTTTTGGTAATTCTGTGTTTCCAAATTATTCCAGAAAATAGTACTAAATAGCCCTCATTGACACAGGTGATTTAGCCTTAGCTTTCTTCTCAAAGTGCACTAGATTGATGAATTTTACTTTAAAAGGTTCACATTTTTCTTGGACCTGGACCTTCTAGGGGTGTCCGGGGGAATGCTCCCCCGGACACCCCTAGAAGGTCCAAGGTCCCAAACACAGTCTCCCAAATTCCTTTGAGAAACACTCTATGTGTGGCCGGGTATTAAAAGTCATTAGGCCAGAGGGGGATTTTAAAACAAGTACCCTTAAAATGATTTGGTCATTCATCGATAGACTATATTGTGCCCTTTTTTTGCACTGAGCACCTGCCCCCCAAAATGTCTGTGCACGCCACTGGCTATATCCCATTCCAGAGACCGCGTCCTACGCGGTCTATGAAGGCTATAGCCTATGAAGGCCGATTCGATTCGATTCGTTGTTAAACGAGACGGTCTCCGCAGGTCTCCGTTTACGAGCATTTCCGGTTTGCGTAACAAGCCGTTACCTTGCGTGACGACTCGCCGCTCCTGTGCTGCCTAGCAACCCTGATTGCTGCCAACGGAAACAGCCTTGTCAACGGAGGAAAAAAGAAAAAGAAGTTGCCTAGACGAAAAGAAAAAAATACAAGAAGAAATAAAAGAAAAGACGAGAAAAAAAGAAAGGAAGATAAAGTTAAGAAGATGGAGCAACACGTTGCTGTTTTGTTATTTTTCATTTTATTTTATGCCATCTCTGAAAAATCTCTTGGGGCGACTGTGGCTCAGTTGGTACAGCGGGTCGGCTGATGATCAAAGGGTTAGAGGTTCGATCCCCGCCCTGCCACCTGTGTCATGGTTGTTGTGTCCTTGGGTAAAACAATTCACCCACCTTGCCTCGTGTGAATGTCGATAGTTAGCCTGCTATCGGTGTATGAATGTGTGTGTGAATGGTAACGTGGGAAAGGAAAACAGGTCTCCCTTGTAAAAGAGTCTTCGGTCTCAATGGGATTTACCTGTATAACGCAATGAATCTTGGGATATGTTGGGCCGCGAAGGATACATCTGTTGGACCCTTCAAAACCGTGAAACGAAGGCTGCATTTCTCCGCCGCATATGAAGGAGCCTTCCAAATGGAACAAGCCTTTGCGCGCCGCTATGACGCAATCGGTCTTCAAATGCAGCCTTCCTAGGCTGCGACCCCTGAATTGAGATTCACCCAGTGTCTGCAGCCATGCTAGCAACTATCTGAGGCTGTGTTGGGCCATTGGACATGACCATGTTAATATGCTTACAATTCCAATGCTAACATGCTAACAGTTATATAGGTGCAGATATAGGCTGTGTTCAAAAAGCCATAACGTTTTCCCTCCTACATACTCGATTGTGTATGCGAGGTTCGTCGGAGTGTTTACACTGAAGTATACAGAAGCAATAAAGAATTAAAAAAAACTTTTCATGTCGTTTGAAAGACGCAATATCGTGGGGCTGTTGAGTAGGAAAAGTAGCCTATCGATCCATATTATTTATGTATACATAATAATACGTATATTCACAAGTTTATCCTCCACCCACAGAACCTCAAACCTTTACTGTGTATCCTTCCTTCATCATTCTACTGCTGTATCTGGAGGTGTAGCAGAGAGTTGGAAGCTCTCATTTCACCTCTGACTCCTGTTTATATGATGAGCCACCGTGTGTCACCCAAACACAGCAGCTTTGAATCATCTCCATGTTTCTCTTTATTCTCTGCTGCAGCAAGCATGACGCTGAAAGAACATTCTATTATTTCACATCTCTAAAACATTTACAGCACACATGCAGGGGGGAGGGAACTAGCTATATGTTTTTTATATATTATTTTTTTCTGCTTTAAACCCCCCCCCCCCCAGTCCACTCTCTCTCACCGTACTTATCAGTGCTTTTGTTCCTGAATTCAGCAGTCTGAGGCAGATTGGCCCATCAATACACTATCAGAGAAGGTAAGGCTAGATAAGCATTCTGCTGCTATCTGTCTGCTGTGAATAAGCTGTCTAGAGGTCTGCACAGTCCGGGCAACACACACACACACACACACACACACACACACACACTGAATAAGATGTCTAGATCCACTATAGTGTAATCCAGCACATGCACAGACACACAACGTTATCAGTAATGGAGGGGGGATTCAATGCAGCAAGGGAAGATATTACTACATCTTGTGTATCTCACCTCTGACATGATGTTACTCTAATAGTCAAACTTTGGCTGAAAATAAAAGTTGTGCTCAAGTAAGACAGCGGACAAGATGGAACAAGGCACCAGCTTGGCTTGACACATCAGTGCCGTATGGAGTTTGATATGTAGTCATTAATTTTATTCATGTGAAAAAGGTTTGTATGGTATTGTAGCCCAGGTTTTCCCCTTAAATTAGATGGCAACATCATATATCCCTTTGTGATGAGTGCATTGTTTCAAACACAAGCTTCTCCAGGGTCCCCCAATTGGTGGACTGTAAATGCAATGTTCACCAGCTAGTCGCTAACAGTGTTTGTCTTCTGTGTGGTGAGTCGAGGTAAGTTCTATATTGAAACAACTTAGCAGTGTATTGAACTAATGTATCAAGTATACAGTCAAACTAAACACATCCAGGCTGTACACCGCACACCCTCAGGGTTGTTCCAACAGTCCAGCTCTGTTCTTTATTGCTCTTGCCTACAGGAATAAACCACCAGGGGGGTTCAAGACAAACACATGCTTTTGAGGTCGTTTTGGTGAATTATTTCTGGACCTCTGCCCAGATGTTGAGAGGAACATATTTTTTTTATTTAAGCTGGAGATTTTAAAGCGTAGTCATCAACAGTGTCCCATCTGTGCTGTGTTTAAAACAAAGACTGTGAAGGTTAAGAGAGGATGAGCACAATGGGCTCTTACCCATTAGTGCCCACACATCAGACAGACAGGTAAGGAGAAGGAGTGAGACGGGAGACTGATTAAAGACAGGCAGGTGGAGTGTCAAATGTTTTAGAGAGAGAGAGAGAGAGAGTGAAAAAGAAAGAGGGAGAGAGAGAGAGAAACGAAGAGGCTTATCTTTGGCTGTGACCTGAAACAGCTGTTTCTCTGTGGTGCGTTGAAGATGGATACCTCCCTCATTTCCTCTCCATCCTGCCACTCTATTTATGTCGCCAGTTTACTGTCTGCAGAGAGAAAGAGAAAGAGAACTACCTCTTTCCCATGGAGAGGAGAAAAAAGAAAAAAATCAGTTGGACTTAGCGATCAATCACCGCGGGTAACGAATACTGCTTTAACAGAAGATTGCCTGCATGTAAGTGTCTGCCGCTTTTTAGGATTTTTTTTTTAACAAAGACCTTGACAGAGACGGGAGACGCTCCCTTCAGATGATGCAGCTTTTTCCTCGTTGATATGGTGGCAGCTATACGGATGCTGTCCTGACACTGCAGATTTGACATTGAGCCGTAAGTCTTTTTCCCTGAGCTTTGGTTTTAGTGGTGATGTGGAGGGTTTGGGCCTGTCATCAGCCACTGAAGGCCCCCCCCCCCCCCTGCTCACCACAGCTGTCACCCAGACAACACACATGAGGAACAGAGGAGAGGAGGATGTTTCTCTTTCTCTTTCTCTTGCTTCTCAGAGGTCAGGACAGTGAAGGCAACTGTGCTGGAATCAACTATAAAAGAAGTCCATTGTTCTTTCTCTTTTTCGCACATGTCAACACACAAACACACACCTGACCTAACTAACCTTAATCCTAACAATAGAGTTTGGACAGGAATCTAGTGCCTTGTTTCCACTGAGCAGCACAGTTCGGATTGGTACGGTTCAGCAGAGCATGGTAACCCTACATCTGGCTTGTGTTTCCACTCCTGACAGCACCCGGTAGGCGGGGCTTGAGTCTGACGGCAATAGCTGCGCTCAGAGTTTATACAGTATATGGGTCAGAGCAGTTGAACGCCAGCTATGTAACTATTGTGACATCATAGCAGCGGGACACAGTGTAGGCTGCTGATTAACCCAATAAGGAGGAAAAACACTACATAAAACAAAGAGCCGCGCGCCAACATTATTCTCTTAACACAAGAGTCTTTGCTCGTGTGGCTCAGCTGGCTTATTTAAGTACCCTTTCCAATTCAGGACGGTGGAAACGCAAATAAATGCGTGCCAAGCCGCACTGCACCGTTCAGTGGCAAGTAGGAATGAGTATCCTACTCTCTATGAGTGCAGGGGACAGTTTGCACAGGAGGAAGGATTCAGGGGTTGTATTCTGGCTGCTCCCAACCACATTATCTGGATGTGATAGCTCGAGAGAAATTTGAATTAACACATATTCAGGCCGACTCACACAATACATCTGACATCATGTTAACGTAGCCTACTGATGTGGAGAAATAGACCTAAGGTGGGCAGGGGACATAGAGTAGGCTAATGGAAACATGGAAACAATGCCATTACACCTCTCAACATATATTAAATAGGGAGTTGTTTCTGACATGTATAAGATGTTGTAACAGAAGGAAAGTCATAGGGTAAAATAAAGCCAGGGTGAATACTGGAGAGAGAGATGGAGGCTTGGAGGAGAACATGGAAGAGGAGAGTTTTTAAAGGACTGGACTATGGGAAGGAGAGACGGAGCGGAGCGGCATATGACTGCTCATCTATGGAGGTTGATGACCAGCAGCCCCTGTCAGTCAAGCTCACACAGAGAGAGCAGGGCCCTGCCATCTGCTCCAAAGTTAATGGGAAGGAGACAAGGTGGGTGAGGTGGGGATGTGTCGACACAGCCCACAGAGGCTGCAGGCAGAGGGGGACGGGGAGAGAGGGCGGAGAGGGTGGAGGTCTGGGTGGTGAAAGAGAGGAGAACAGAGGTGTATGGTGGTGTCCAAGGACAGGGGAAGATCATTGAATGAGAAGGAGGGATGAAGAGATGGCTGATGGGAGGTGGAGGAGAGTCAATGATGGATTAAATGAAGGTGGAAGCCAATAGAGTGAGGAGGACTTTTGAGTGTAGAGGGTGTCCCCTGTCAGCCATCTGCTCTGGGTTCTTTTATAGCTCTAATGTGCTTTTACACATTTTATAGAATTAAAATAACAAGGACTGCATGGCTAAATGCATTTATACCAAGCCTGTGACCTGCACAATAAGTGATATAATAGCACAAGATATTTCAGATTTAACGTAATTGCTGCTTGATTTAATTCACTAGCAACGTTTCCTTGTCCAGAAATATGCTAATACATGCTCATACTGTCGAAAAAAAACTTAATGTGGAATGCTGTAGTTGATTGATGGGAGCATATAGGCTAAACATTCATGACAGCAATTATTTCCCGCCGAAATCTTCTAATTACAATGGATTCAATCCGATGGGTGGATTTAAAAAATACAAAGTAAATGGAGCTTTCACTTATAGTTTTGACTGTGGTGATCTTTGACTGGACAGCTAGTAGTTTCCTTGTTTACAGTCTTCATGAAAAGCTAAGCTAAAGGTGTCAGTATACTTTTGTTTAATGCAAAGACATAAACGTGGTGTGGATATTCTCACTTAACTCTGTGCAAGAAATCACAAGAAGAAAAAGTAAGCATATTTCTGAAAGTTACTAAAACGATTTATTTCAGAAAAAAAGCTAGGCTTTCGTTAAGTTTTGAAAAGTTTGAAGAAAAAGGACCACCAAAGGTTCATGCTCCCCGGTGCAGTGTTGGAGGTAGCGGCCGCCCCTGCATTCCTCACATACTTTTGGAGCTCCAGTGTTTTGCAGTGAATAAGAGCTTAATGCCTAATCAATTGCTTTTGTGATCCTGGGAGAGCTTCTTAATAGGCCATGTAGTGACACCCCGCTGAGGTCACAGACCTTTGACAGTTCACTTTACGCCCGCCCCTGTTCACAATGGGATAGACGGTGACACACAGCAGGATCAGAATAACTATATCAGGCAGGGTTTCCTAAACATCTTCCCAGCATAGGCCTGCTTATAAAAAAAACTCATGAAGATGAGGTTTATCTCACTGGTTCAATATCCTCATAGGGTGCTATGGTAAGATGGTATGGACCACACAGTATGGGTATCTAAATGTCTCTACCAACCAAAATGTTATTTTTTGCCTCTTTTGGGGATTGGGGTGACTTACCTCTTCCTTAAATCGAGGGAGACATTAATATCCCCTGCATTCCCCCCCTCAAATCTACGCCTATGCCTTCTGGACAAAGTCACAAGGTCACTGCCAGTATGTTTGTGGTCAGAAAACTCTTGGTGTAAGTGTGTAGGTCTCGCATTCTAATTTGGATTTATGAATAAAGAAAAAAAACAAGAACAGGGTTGACCCTATAAAAGTATTTCATTGATCACACATCACCAAGTTTGTGGGGCTGGCTCGGCACCACCTGTCCAGGAAAAGTATAGGAACTAGGTCAACGCTAGCCAAAGTCACAACAAGCAGGCACAGTTAGTGAGCGGCCGGGTTAGAATGCAGGTCTGGCTACAAGGCTTTCCTCACAAGCCTTCACACACACCAGACCCCCTGCTGCTACACATGAGCGATACTGAGAGAGTTTCCTCTGAGGTTCACCTTCTGACTGGACAACAGATGGACTGTAGTGGAGCCCAGACAACAACACGTCCTGCTACTGTGTGTGTGTGTGTGTGTGTGTGTGTGTGTGTGTGTGTGTGTGTGTGTGTGTGTGTGTTTGTGTGTGTGTGTGTGTGTGTGTGTGTGTGTGTGTGTGTGTGTGTGTGTGTGTGTGTGTGTGTGCCTGGCTGGCTGGCTAGCGGGGCTGGGTGTTGTTAGGTCAACATGGCTGCAGATGCAGGTGTGATCCTTCATGTCTCTTGTTGACACCATTATCAGTCATTTTTTCCCCAAACGCGGACGGTCCAGTTTGCCTTTGTTAGTGGTGTACTCCTTATTCAGGGTCAAGCAAGTTGAACACCAAAACCTGAAATAGTTTTAACAAAGACAGGTTGGCCATTTTGTAAGTAGCATTTTTTCGCAGATGCACTGAGGTTGTTTTCTGACCTCTGAAAAGCAATTTCCCTTTAATTGCTTAAAATCAAAGTGAATTGAATTCATCAAGTGATATAGAGTTAGATAAGGAGAATGCACACTGCACTCCGAGCTGTCATACATGAACCTATAACTGATAATTATTCTTTCTGCAATTGTGAAATCATGATCAAACACATTGGTTGCAGAATAAGCAGTCACGCACTCCTTTTCATCTAAAGACATGTAATCTCATATTTTTTTCTCCACTGTTTGCCAAAATAGATTCATAAATATAGAATATAGATAACTATTCTTCTATTCTTCTCCTTGGGTATGTAGCTGTCAAAAAGCAATGCTAATGTTAGACTTATGTATGTAAAGTACCAGCTGCTTCTAATCATGTTATGGTGGTCAGGTATAAACAAGCAAATGTTTGAGACACGAAATAGGGAGAGAGAGGCAGCCACTGGGGGTGCGATGCAATTACTACACTGTAAATAATTTATCTGTAAAATAACAGTAAAATGCTGGCAGCAGAGACGCCAGCAAGTTACTGTTATTTTACAGTACCCTTACTGTTAAATTAATTTACAGTATTTTACTGTAATCGAAAAAACAGTATATTTCTGTATTTTTTAAATTTACAGTAAGATACTGGCAGCAGAGACGCCAGCAAGTTACTGTTAATTCTACAGTATTCTTACTGTTGAATATTTTACAGTTTTTCAAAGTAAAAGTGAAATGCAGTATTTCTCTGTTTGAAAATAAATTAACATTCTGATTAGATGGTTGCAAGTAGATAACTGATACATGTTTACTTTAGACAGATGTAATGTAATACAATAACTCAATGTAGCAAATTAAAATATCAAACTTCTAACATTACACATGTTTTGTTCTGTGGCCTAAAGACATATGCATATCATACATTAATATTGAAGTGATGCAAAATAAGCAGTAAACAACTTAACATATTGTGAATCAAACAGACTTTTATTAAGGGCAGTATTAACAAATACAGCTATACAATTTTGATTTATTTAATGCAATGCATTCTCTGTTAAACATCTATATGATAATTTGGGAAACTCATGGAAGCCTTGTGGTTTACCTCTTAAAATAATCCTTTGAGGTAGGCTTGTCTTTTACCTCTTAAAGAGTCTTGTGAGATAGGAGCATTCTTTGCTCCAGAAAGAGTCTGGGTGTTTGTAGACTGCTGGTATCTGAAAGGAGTCTTCTGGGTCGGGTAGAGATGACCATCACCTTGCTGCCATTGCTCCTCCATCTTGATTTGATCCAGTGTTGAGACTGTAAAACAGCAACAAAAAAATGTCAAAATATATCTAGAATTGGGAATGTACAGAAACAACTCTGAGTCCATGCTGAAAAAGTCTTGTGACTAAATGTTGCTTCATCACTCAATCAAAAGTGTAGTAGTAAGAGAGAGAGAGAGATGAGAGAGAATGCACTGACCTGATACATGTGTATTGACTGTAGCTGACTTCTTCTGGACCCCCACACCATGTCTTCTTGTAGGGAACTGTTCCCCGGATGGCCTTTGTGCCTCTCTCCAGATTAAGGCTATACCATTGAAGCAGCTGAAATCAGAATAGTCAAAGATTAGACACTGACTGTAAAAAATTAACTATTTTATGGGTTCAAAATTGACAATGTATTACACTTGAAACAGTTGATATATTAGGCTTCAATTCAAACGTATAGGTGGCATGATATGATAATCAGCTCCACTGCATCAGCTCTTAACAAGGAGCTAAAGGCTATCCACTAGCTAAAAACAACCAGTAGGCTACTACTCTAAAGACTAAGACACTAAGACTCACTAATGCTCAACACTGTTAGGTTTGAACATACATGGACTCTAACATGCACTTAAGTATAAATGTTTGAGCTAGTTAACTCATCCTCACTGGTAAACAATATTCTAAAATCACATACTCACTTGATAGACAGGCTGCTGAGCATTAGTTTAATTTCAAACATTATCTAAAGCCACATTTTAAGAGTAAATAATTGATCAGAAACATATTACCTTAAAATTTGTAGACGCTCCACTCGATCAATGCAGAGTAGACCTAATGCTGGACTTTTTGTTGATGCGTAGCACATGTCCTTCGAAGTTTGTCCTATCTGGAATGGCTCATTTCAAACTAATGTTCCTGAAAAAGGCCGTTGCCCGCCCACTTTCCAAAAAATACTGTAGTATACTGTAATTTAAAACATTATCATACTGTTGAGGGCTTCTGAGCTGTCTTTTCAAATGTACCTTCCCACAATGCATTGCTAAGTACAGTAAAGAACCGTAATACATGAATACAGTAAATTACTGTTAAAATGTGGCCGTAAATTAACAGCAATTGCTTACAGTGTACTACTGCTGGGTGTGGATGGTTATATGAATACCAATACATATTGACATAGTCCATTATTCTAGCAATGGGGAAAAAATACTTTTGCAAAAGATGTTCAACAAGTTTGTGAATTACATGAAATCACTTGTCTCCTGAGTTACCTCCTCACCTATGGAGTACTAGCCTAGCATAAAGACTGGTGCCAGGGGAGAATAGCTAACTGTCTCCAAGGTGAACAAAGGCTTGCCAACAGCTTATTTCTCAATGTCTTTTCCCATACACAGGTAAGGTTTGAGGGAGAGTCATGTACATGTGCTTATTTAGGATGAATAACAGTGTGGAAGACTGCTGTGTAAAAAAAGAATGTAATAATTGTAGCCCTTTCACTCAATTCTGGTTTGACTAAATTACTTTTATAGAATGTCCCTTTAACATATAAAAGTTACTGCATGGGTTGTGAAATGGTGAGAGCTATGAAATACATTTTCTGGATGGTGTACACTAAACACAACTTAAGGATGACTCTGGCTAAGATGCCAAGAGGCCTGGTTAGTTTATTAATGTAACTATACTGGCAATGAGCATTAATTTCCCATGCAGTGTATTTCAATTGTAACTATAGGCAAGGCAAGGCAAGGCAAGGCAATTTTATTTATAGAGCACATTTCAGGCACAGGGCCACTCAAGGTGCTTCACAGGGTTAAAATCAAATAAAGAATACAAAAAAAAAAAAAAAAAAAAAAAAAAAAAAAAAAAAAAAAAAAAAATGAACAAATTTAAAACATGGATAAAAATACAACATTTAAATAAAAGAATTAAAACATTTTACCAAAAAAAAAAAAAAAAAAAAAAAAAAAAAAAAAAAAATTACAGGTTAAAAGGGAAACAAGAACGTTTTGAGACCCGATTTAAAAGAGCTGAGAGTCTCAGCGGACCTCAGACTCTCTGGCAGTCCGTTCCAGACATTGGGCGCATAAACGCTGAATGCCGCCTCTCCCTGTTTAGTCCTAGCTCTGGGGACTTTTAAAAGACCTGTCCCAGACGACCTAAGGGCTCTGGGCGGCTCATAACGTATCAGCAGATCAGTAATGTATTTTGGCCCTAAACCATTTAAGGCTTTGTAGACCATCATCGATATTTTAAAATCAATTCTTTGCGTGACAGGAAGCCAGTGTAAAGACCTAAGAACTGGGGTAATGTGATCTACTTTTTTGGTCCTAGTGAGGACTCGAGCAGCAGCGTTCTGAATTAGCTGAAGCTGTCTGATTGATTTTTTAGGAAGGCCTGCAAAGACACTATTACAGTAGTCAAGTCTACTAAAAATAAATGCATGGACAAGTTTTTCTAAGTCCTGCTGAGATATTAGCCCTTTAATTCTCGATATATTTTTAAGGTGGTAGTAGGCTGACTTAGTAATTGATTTAATGTGTTTTTTGAAATTCAAGTCGGAATCTATCACTACTCCAAGATTTCTAGCTTGGTGTGTGCTTTCTAACATAACAGATTTAAGCTGTGCGCTGACTTTTGATTGTTCATCCCTGGCACCAAAGACAATTACTTCAGTTTTGTCGCTGTTTAATTGAAGAAAGTTTTGGCACATCCAGTCATTGATTTGTTCAATGCATTTACTTAGTGCTTGAATCGGACCATAGTCTCCTGGTGATATGGTTATGTAAATTTGTGTGTCGTCTGCATAATTATGGTAGCATAATTTGTTTTTGTTCATAATCTGAGCTAGCGGTAGCATGTATATGTTAAACAGAAGAGGCCCAAGAATGGAACCTTGGGGGACCCCGCATGTAATATTTGTTCGCTCGGATGTGAAATTGCCTATTGACACATAGTAGTCTCTTTCCTTTAAGTATGATTCAAACCAGTTTAGCACAGTTCCAGAAAGTCCAACCCAGTTTGCAAGTCGATCTAGCAATATGCTGTGGTCAACTGTGTCGAACGCAGCACTGAGATCCAATAAAACTAATACAGAGCTTTTGCCACTGTCTGTGTTTAAGTGGATGTCATTGAGGACCTTAACCAGAGCAGTCTCAGTGCTGTGGTGTTGTCGAAAACCTGACTGAAAGACATCAAAGCAGTTATTCATTGCTAAGTAGTTATTTAGCTGATGATGAACAGCTTTTTCAATGATCTTGCTTAAAAATGGTAGGTTGGATATCGGCCTATAATTGTTCATGAGTGATGTATCTAGATTTTTCTTTTTTAGGAGTGGCTTGATGACAGCTGTTTTCAGGGCCTGTGGGAATACACCAGTGCGAAGGGACATATTGACAATTTCTAGGACATCTGAGGCCATACAGCTAAAAACAGTTTTAAAGAAGCCTGTGGGCAGAATGTCAAGGCAACAGGAGGAGGAGTTCAGGTGTTGTATAATGTCATCCAGGTTTTTCTTGTTTATCAGAAAAAACTCTGTCATGGCATCTGAATTTGTTTTAAATGGGTACAGAGATAAAACATATCTTGAACCTGGTATTGATGCAGTGACAGCTTGTCTTATTTTATGAATTTTCTCAGTATATATAGCTATACTATAGCCCTTATTCAATATGAAACAATACAATCAACATGAAAAAAACATTGGAAAGACAAGATTTGTCTTAGATTGACTCATGAACACATGAAAACACAGCTTTATAACCCTAAATACTAATACCCCGGGGTTTTTGTAAGGTTCAGTTACTGGTACCAGTGTTGGCGCGCTTGTTGGAGCTCATACAGAAATCCTCTTCAAAAGAAAAGTCCATATACTCACACCCGAATCAGGCAAAAAGACACGGTAAACTCCTTGAAAAAACAACCTCTTCCAAGAGGCAGCAACACGATCAGGAACCTGTCTCGATGCTCGGTCCAACACCAACTCCTCTGCTGCAGCACGTGGCAAAGTCCGTCCTTGTCCTGGCCTCTCCCGTACACGCAGTTGGTTATGCTAACCGCTAGCAAAACAGTCCCGTACTCGTGGTCAGCTTGCGTTAGCCCCTTAGCAAAAAGCCACAGTTCTAAAGCACGCTCGTTTACACTTTTAACAAAATAAACAAACCCTCACGCAAACGCCCGGTTGCAAACGGTTAATAGTATAACTGTTCTTCAAGTTAACTTTAAGTTTTCTCCACATAACATAGTCTCTTCTACGGTGGCGCTGAGCATTCACCAAATAAAAAAAAGTTTCACAGCAGGATCTCGTAATTACGAGATAATATCTATGGTTCACCTCGTCTGCACACAAACACACACACACACAGACATCTTTATTGATGAATGAGAGGGTGATCCTTATCTCGGAATTACGAGATCCTTATCTCGTAATTACGAGATACTTATCTCGTAAATACGAGATCTTTTCTCGTAATTACGAGATCGCAGCTTCTTTTTTTCTTTCATCCACGGACAATTTTTTGTATCTCCCGCCCCTCTGACAATCCGACAGGTTAATCCCCAATGACAGATACAATGATTGACACCTGCCTGAACAAATCCAAACCCATAAAAATAAACTGAGGGGTTCAAGGGCTCTTTAAAACATAGGATGTCTCTATATCTAACACAAACTTCCCCAAATTAACCAGATACATGTCAACAGTATCATTACCATTTCAGGCCCACATTAGTGACAATTTAGCATAAACTGTACATGTAGGAAAACCCCATTTAATCAAATTAGAAGGCCGCTACATAATATTTTCACAGATAACGGCCACTGCGCGTGATAAATGAAGACACTGACTCTTAAATATGTCAGTACTTCTCATTGAAACTCTTCAGAAATGTGGAGCCGAGGCAGCCGCCAGTCAATCAATCACTGTCAGTATAAGTTCACAGATTCAAGCTGTGTCGCTGTAAAAGCTGAGACTATTTGCATTTTGAAGCCTGGCTAATGACAGAACACAGGCTTCCACAGTTTGCCAGTCATGATCATCAGTCAGCCTCTGAAGACGTGGATATGTTATGGCAACAATTTAGACATTCAAAAGAACAACAAACATTTAGCGCCTCGTCAAACAGAGCAGTCCCTGTCTGCGCCCGCTCCTACTGTGTGCCACTACTGTTCTCAAGCTGCTCCGAGGCTCTTGCTTTATATGTAGTGTACACACGCGCACGCACGCACGCACACGTACACACACACACACACACACACACACACACATGAATATAAGTGCACACATACTGTATGTATGCAGGAAAACACTTTTAATTTGGCAAATGTGACACACACACACACACACACACGTAAATACAAACACTCCCGCACGCCCAGGTCTCCAACGGTGGTAAGAGTCTATCAACACTTAGTGACATCTGGCTGGGTTGCTGCCTCGTGAAGATGGGCTCTGAGCCTGCTTGTTATTTTCACTATGGTTGTGTGTGTGTGTGTGTGTGTGTAGGTGGATGAGTGGTTGGGCGTGTGCTGGGTTATGCTCTGTCAACATCTGGAGTCTAGACTGAATGACTCTGAGCTAGTAGGCAATAGTCCGTCTCCCTGTCTCCCACTTTGTTGACCTAGGTGCTGGGTGCGTTCCTCCACCTGGATGTGTGTGTGTGTGTGTGTGTGTGTGAGTGTGTGTGTGTGTGTGTGTGTGTGTGTGTGTGTGTGTGTGTGTGATTCCACAGAGCTGGTTCAGCCTGTGCCAAACTTTTGTGGCAGGTGTAAGCGTGTCCAAAGACAAAGGCTGCATGCTGAAGACGCATGCTTACATTTCAAAGACATCAAGATATAAAAATCCGGAACATTGTTTACAATCATCCTAACAATTGACCTTTTTAACTGCTGGCATTTCAACATTTGTCATAGCTGTAAAACCACAGGCGTAATGGAGAACATTAATTGACATCATTGATGTTATTAGCGACACCTGTGCCTTATTGTGTCAAAATATGACACATCTGTAGTATACTCTCAGTACATCCCATAACAAATAGTCTTGATTTCAACCATAGAAATTGATTAATAACGGTCCAGGCTGCTTTCTTAGAGAAATGCTTGAACTACATATGATCAATACCTATGGAGTTTCTGACAGACAAACACCATTGATAGCAGAGCAGATAATGTGCAAGTGATACTACCGGATCTGTGTTTACGCTTTAGTTTGCTGGTTACGGTTAGGGAATATGTTGTATTAGTTAAATATTTCAATGAATTTACACTGTGCTGCCTTTTTGTGATAATTGTGCCAAACTGACTAAATAAATAATCAAATACTCAATACCTTTGTTCATAGTGTGAATATATTTAAACCAAGGACAGAGCTGTCCTCTTGTGTACTGCTGGGGGGGGGGGGGATCAGTAGAGAGGGAGGAGGACGTCTCCTCATGCCTGTCTTCCAGTCAAGCACTTGACTTGAGTTAATTAAGTCAGTAATTACACAGTGTTTGTGTTTGTTTACTCCTCCAAATACCAGAATTAGACATGTCGTTTCAGAGGGGTCCTCTCTGAAATGTCATGTGTCATGGTGGAGACGAGACGGTGTGGATCCTCTGGCAGCATCTGAAGTCTTCCTGCATCCACACTATTCGCACTTTACTTAGTATTACCATGTAATCACCTGGTCAATGATCAAATTCCTTCGTGATTTTCTCTACTTACATCTATTGCAGTATGTCCGTCCTGGGAGAGGGATCCCTTACTCTGTCGACTCTCCCTGAGATTTCTTAAAAAAAAATGTATTCCCGGTAAAGGGTTTTTACTGGGAGTTTTTTCTCAGCCGAGCTAAGGGTGTAAGGGCAGGGTGTCATATTGTATCATATTGTATCATATATCATATTGTAAGAAATGTAAAGCCCACTGAGACAAATGTATTTGTGATTTTGGGCTATACAAATAAAACTGATTTTTATTGGAATCTGGCGGCCCTAAGTTGTTTGGTATAGTCCATAGTTTTGCTTTTCAAACTGTTTTTATCACTGAGATGGGCTGTTCTGTTGTTTCTGTGTGTTTCGGTATGTTTATTGTGATTTATTATTTATTTATTTTTTTTTTTTTTATACAGTAATCTATGTCATTTGAAGTTACTGGAGGGGAATGGTGAGATATGTCATTTTATCAAAATCCAGACAGTAGTTTTGGAATTAATGAAGATTTGTTAAGTCCTGGAATGCTGTGATGAAATGCACCATTATCCCAAGTTCCATCAAAATCCAATCAGCAGAGCCTAGTATTGGTATGTGACACATGTGACAAATAGAAGTGTGACTCATGGGGGGGCTGTTTGCTCATTTGTTACTCTGTTCTAATTTTTTAGTATTCCTATGGATTGGATGCCACTCATTTTCTCCATCATTGGGGTTTCCCTGTGGAGGGTGGGGGGGGGGGATAAAATATGACAATTCTTCAGGGTTAGAACATTAGAGCATTAGACTGAAATCTGTGTATAAACCACAAATGTGTAGAACATTTCCAGAAAATGCCGCCTTCAACAACAGCAGTGTTTTCTCTCTATTTCCATGGGAACTATTCACACTTGACAGAGAGCAAAAGGCTTGGCGGTTATAGGAGGGCAGTGGAGAGAGGCAGCGTGCAGGCAGGCAGCAGGTGATGTGTCTGCCTCCTGAATGCCTCCACATGCTCTCTGTCCGTGGATTTATGGCCGTGCCACACAACGGCCTGGATACCCACAGGACTGGGGGTCAGAGGTGAACCATGGTGCCCTGTACAGCTGGCCAGCTGGTCCTGCTCAGCCCTGCCACCCACCAGCTGAAATGGAGAGAGGTACACACACACACACATGAATGCAAACATGCACACGCAGACACACGCATGCACGCAAACACACACACACACACACACAAACACACACACACACACACACACACACACACACACACACACTCCCGGCCAGATAACCAGCACAACAGATGCCAGTGCAGGACAAACCATGTCGGCATTGATGCATCCTTGAGCGAGTTTTGAAAATGCACAGCAGTGGGGAGGAACAGGCTGGTAACACACAAAGCAGTAAAAACACAAGGCCTCACATTCATGGTCTAATTTAAAGAAAGGTTTGTATTTGATATTGTATAAGCACAGGAGTGTTATTTTCACTTTATTCCTGCACTGCAATGTGTCCGACTGTTTAAAGATTTTTTTTTAATGATCACAAAGATGACTATGACGTCATGTGTGATTCAAAATCTTAGTTCTGGGGTTTTTGAACGCAGGATTTCAGAAAGGGGGAGACAAAGAGAGAGAGTTGTCTCCCCGTCACAGGGGACCCATATTATGTGAGGTTGAAAAACCAGGCAAAAGTGCATTTTCATAATAGGTGGAAGGGCAGTGTTCAATAAAATGTATCCAAATGATTCCACCCTTACTCCCAAAAAACATGTTGGTAAGAAGCATGGATTCATCAAGTTAAATGCCGACTTTTTGTCACATTAATTGTTACTGTTATCACCGGTTTAAACTTGTAAATACTGTTTGTGTCAGCATCCAAGTCATAATCATGATGAGGAACTTAGATGCTCCACTTTTATCCGACTTGGTGTACAATAAAACGGACACAAATGCAATCAAATGGGATCTTCTAATCAGCAAAAGCAGTTCAATTAAAATGCCATGGATATTGTCCCATTACGTTTACTGTCTCTGCTCTGAATGTCTGGCTGGACAAAAGATTCCACTAATGAACAGGTCATTGCTGCTGTAGGGAAAGATTACATTTATCATTGTGAACGAGGCTGGTCAGCCAGCAGGGAAACAAGCCGGCAGGTTAGCTTCATGGTGGTATAGTGCTAGCTCGGCTATGTCTATCTCATGACTATCACTCAAGGTCCTTGAACCTGCTACCATTATATTCAGGTAAAGCAAAAAAAAAACATCTGATACCATTGAAATGCCTACATGTGTGTATGACTGTAAGACAACTATAAAATATATAATAAAGATGGCTGCTGAGGGAAAGGGACACTCCACTTCTGAAATGTTACCAGTGGTTATTAATGGAAGTCTGGACTGAGCCCGAGGCTGTGCACTCTACATTAAAGCTGGAGTATGTGATTTCTGATTGGTCAAAGTTAACATGAGCTGTACACTTTGACCAATCAGAGCGAGACTCCGATTCTCTGTTCTTATTGGCTGTTGGGGCTGTCCATTCACTCTGGCACGACTTCGTTGGTGTAGAGCAGTGGTTCTCAATTATTTTCTGTCATGCCCCCCCAGGGGACAGAATTTTTTTTGCGCCCCCCCTAAATTGAAATACTATTGAGAACCTGCTCTGCTAATATTTATTTATTTATCTGTACAAAACCACTGTATGAGTTTCTGGCACGAGCATTCTGCATACAATCACCTTATTATCAAATTAGATAACAAAAATTAGCTGAGATAACTTCTGCAGCAAAAAAATTCAAAGTTTAGTTTATTAGCTCAATTTGTAACATTTAAACAAGACTACTCAGTCTGTGTGAATCTCAGGACAGAGAAACAAGAGCAAATGATTCACTGAGGTTTGCATTTCATTCAAAACATTTTTAAAACTGTAAACATAGTTAAGGTGGTGTTTTTTTATTATTATAGGCCAATATGCCTTCCGTGATGCAATAACCAATAATTCATTAATGTTATTATTAGTCTACTTGCTTGATTTATTTTTAAATAGCCTACAGAGACACTTGGAGACACATGTGGACATTTATTTACTGCAAATCGCGGCCTTTCGCGCGGATATGACCAAACACAAGCACACATCGAGCTTGCTAGCACAAAAAAAAATATTTATTTATTTTTATTTTTTTAATTTTTTTTCATTTGGAAATCAAGGCGCGCCCCACCATTTGAGAAGCACTGGTGTAGAGCATTTTAGGGAGGGACCAAAAAGAACAAGTGGAGTGGTTGAGGTATTTGGATTCGAATCTCTATCCCAACTGCCATTTTCTCCCCAAATCCTCCACCCCATCTTTAAGCTTTGCTCTTGCAATTCCATGAAAGGACGATATACATGGTGGATGATTTCTTATAATTACTGCTGTGTGTTTCTCCAAACTGAGGCACCATGTAAAGCATCTATTACTAACCTTGTGCTTGGCCTTAACACGCAAGGACACGTCCTGTCAGCTTAGGTCACATGCTGGGTGATAGTACTAATGTGGACCTGAAAATACACTAACTGCTAACCATTTGTTTCCTTTCCGTCTGTGTCTCTTTCCCATCTCTCCGCTGGGTGCTATGCTAACCCAGTAGCCATAACATCCTCAATGCAGACAAGGTAATTCCAACCACGATCAGTTCAGAGGCAGGCCAGCCGGAGACAGAGAGGGAAATAGAATTACGTGCAGGAAATAGGAGGTGAATGTGAGAAAGGTGATATCCGAGTTTTGTGGAGTCACTTTTGACAGTTCAGGTCCTTGCCAAGAACTGAGTCATTGCAAAAGGACACTGGCGCTGTTACACAAGCCGCATAAAACGGAAAATAAAAATGTGTACGAGGCCAATCTTGGTTGGGGTCAGGTAATAAATGAGTCTCTAGTGATCCATCCCTCGGGCGGTGTGTGTGTGTGTGTGTGTGTGTGTGTGTGTGTGTGTGTGTGTGTGTGTGTTGGTTTTTTAGATTTGTATGAATTTGTATATATACGAGCCCCATCCCCCCCTCTCTCCCTGCCACAGGTCAGCGTGTTAAAGCCGGCATATTAAACAGTGGCTGTATGTATCCACTTTATAACCTGACATCCTCCATTCACTGCGCTGTCATCACCCAGCCAGTTACCACCCTCCCATAGCGTTCTGCTGACAGACATTTTAAATTAGACTAATAAATTGCCTAGCGCTCTGCCTCGTGTGCATCTAAAAGCCCTGTTACCCAGAGACAAATTAGCACGCTGCAGGTTTGAAGACGGGCATTCTGCACAAAAGGCCAAGTTGTTTTTACGAGGCGCGGCCGTGTGTATCCGGGTGGGAGATGGGAGGGTCATCCGAGGAGGTCACACGAACATAGAATAGCGGGGATAAGAAACAAGAAAACAGGCTTTTATATTCTATAATGTGACTACCATGCCTATGCATAGTGAGGGAATGTGTGGTGTGTGTGTGTGTGTGTGCTTGTCTTTACATACTAGTGTGGAACAACTCATGGCGGACAATCCACTTTGTGAGGACTTTTATCTTTGTGATGACATTTTGGCCGGTCCTCACAAAGAAAATGCTGTAATGAGCTGTGGGTGTGTGTGTGTGTGTGTGTGTGTGTGTGTGTGTGTGTGTGTGTGTGTGTGTGTGTGACTCCATTGGGCCGGTGTCTCACTTTAATGCTCCTTTGCTCTGATAGGGTTGGTGTGGCATTTCAAAGCCACTCAGAATAGGAGGGAAATAAACCTTGACTTGTGTGATCTGTGATCTGAAGTGGTGGGGGAGCAGGACATGTGTGAGTGCACTGGCTGACACCCGGGAAAAGCACTGAGAAAAAGAAAGAAAGAAAAAGTGAGGAACAGTTTGAAGTCTTTCTCTGCAGAGCACGTCATGTTGTTGCGGCGATGGTCTTTGTCAGCGCTCATTTAGTGGTATTCTTTCAACTCTGCGGAGCCAGCCTTCACATCCTCTCTAGATGAATTGAGCTGCACT
Organism: Hyperoplus immaculatus; assembly: GCA_949357725.1. Classification (NCBI taxonomy): domain Eukaryota; kingdom Metazoa; phylum Chordata; class Actinopteri; order Uranoscopiformes; family Ammodytidae; genus Hyperoplus; species Hyperoplus immaculatus. The sequence goes on along the minus strand of OX442353.1, from coordinate 6,694,233 downwards.
TAAGAAAGAGAGTGAAGAGAGGGGGAAATTAAGCCCTTTACACAATGCGTGGACCGGCGCTGCCAAGCACATGACAGAGTGGAAAGTGTTGTATTTCAAAACCATATAATGTTTCTCAAATGTGAAGCAATGCCAGTCAAAAGAAAAGTGAAAGTGGAGAAATAAAAGGAAAAAGCAGAGTGAGCGTTATATTGCCTGGGCCCGGGGATAATTGACACTCTCAGAAAAACAAGCCACAACTTCTCCTCTCTCTCTCCCCTCTGGTTTGGGCTGAGTGCTGCGCTGTTGCTCAACTTATCGTGCCCATTGTGAGTGACAAAGCAGAGAGGAATGTTTGGCCGGGGCTCTCTGGGAAACGCCACTTCAGGGCCCCAGCAGCTGTCACCAGCCATGGGGACTTGAATCCTGCCACAGAGAGAGAGTTCAATGGTGGAGGAGCTGGCAGAGAGAGATATGCTTCTTTTTTCTTTACTTAAGGATGGCAAGCTGTGAACGGACCTGATGTGAAACCAAAACTGATATTGGGCTATACTCACACGCTCTCTCTTAGCCTCTCTCTCTCACTCTCCTCAATCAAACACTGGCGCTATCACTCTCGCCCCATCTCTCTCTCACTTTAAACACTTTTCTTCTTCTTTCTCTCGCTCCTCTTCCTCTCTCTTTTCTAAAGCTCAGGCCGTATTGGGACTAAAGTTGAACAAACAATCGCCCCTCTGTAGAGAGCGCTTCCCATCCTGCTTTCCTCTAAAGGAATACTGCTTCCCATCCTCCGTCTCACCATGGTTACTGGGAATCTGCTGGGAATCACGTTCCAGGCAAAGGTGAAAGACGGCCACTTCCTTTTCATAGGGGCGCCAAAGACTGATCAATGTGCATCTTCTAATCTCGCATTCAAAGGCTTAAAGGAGAAGTTCAACAATTTTTTTTTTTTGCCTCCCACTCAAGAAAAGGTGACAGAAACCGCTCCCTGTAACTGTACATGCATTTTTGATAAAGAAATGGGCAAATGTTGCTTATTGCTAGTTAGCTTAGCTCAGACACTGGTAGTCAAGGGGAGCAGGTTTGAAAGATAAAATGTACAACATGCTCACAGAAGCGTTTAGTGATGTTGTAAAGTTCAAGTTACTAGTGTTTGACCTGGAGGAGTGACCTTTGCCCATTTCTATATCAAAAATGCAAGCACAGTTACAGGAGCGATTTCAGTCACCTTTTCTTGAGCCGGAGAGTGAGGAAAAACACTACGAATTAAACATTTTGAACCTTTTCTTTAATAAAATCAGCACAATAATGTTTTTGTGCAGTGATTATCCACAATCAATTCGCTGGCACAATTGCCACCAGTGAATACGAATTTAATGAAATCACTTTTATGACTCCATCACATTAATAATATTTTTTTTTTAAATCAGCCTTTTTAAATGAAGTGATTAGAATTCCACGAGGGCAGGCAGAAACCTCTTGAAATAAACATGATCAGAGAGCACTGTATAGACTCAGCTCTCACTGTTATCCTTTGACCATTTATCTTTTTTAGAAAAATAGGGATGTCTAGATCAAAGACACCTCAGAAGGTCAGATAAATAGTCTTTCATGCTGTGCTGGTATGATTGTGCATGGGTTTGAAAACCTGCAGTGCCTTGGATCTCCCTTTTATTCCTCACCATGACCGGAGGACCTGCTTTATTGTCCAAAAAATTGCTTGAAGCCTTGATCCCGGCAGCAACCAAGCCTCCTATGTGTTTTTGAAATAAAATAGCCGCATTCTTCCCAACAGCCTTGAAAACAAACTATTTACAAATTTGGACTGTGTCATTGTGTTGAACTGCTTCCACGGTCAAACCCTGGCACCAGGCCATGTGTTTTTCGGTAGTAGTTTGTGTCGCAGAGCCTCTTCTTATGATAATGACCAAACCCTTGCATTCTTCAGCAGTGATCTCATTTTTATAGCACAATAACTGTGTTAGACCGACAAAGGTACTGGTACCCAGAAGGCAATGGATAGCTACAATGTATGGCCTGCTCAGAAGTTCACAGACGATGAGGGAATTAGAGGGTATGAATACAATGTGCCAAAGCAATCTCCATCTACTTGTCTTTGTGGCCTTGGTCTGTTCTCCTGAAGTGACATCGGCTGTCCCTGCTTAAATAGCCTGGCAAGGTCGTTTCCCCTCCATCTACCATACAATTACAGCACTGCTGTTGGATGTCAGGCATTGTACTGACATGTGTCAGTGAGTGATAGAATGAATAATTAGGTGTTAGCGGCACACGTGTCTTTTTTATAACAGAACCTTCACTCTCCAATGGAAGGATGTATACACATTATTTAAACATATAATACATATCATTTAAGTGAATTATTGCATTATGTTAACTAGTAATTCAGTGTAGGATGAAGAATTAAGGTCCTTTACTTAAAACTCCTACGAGGAACTTTTAATTGATCTCTCATGTTTCCTCTGATGATCATAAAGGACCTGTGACAGCAAATGAGACCATCAGTGAAAAGAATGCTATTTTGAAATAGTTTGTATTTTCCCGAACGGTATTAAAATCAAAGTTTACATCGCTTCACCATTTTAAAACTGTAGAATACTTGAGTTAAGGGTACTTCATTCCACCACAATATGTTGATACATTACAATTGATTTCATAAACTAAGATTGTAAAGGACATCCTCAATATTTTATTCTTAAAGCGCTGTTAGATTTTAGTACTTGTAATTAAAAAATTGCAAAAGAGACCCAGTATGCAGACATTTGAAAACCACAAATCCCAAAGGTAAATATGCTTTATTATTACCATATATGTGTTTCAATAGAGCTAAGCTGCTCATGGCGCTGAACTGGAGAGTTTAGACTGAAGGGAAATATAAACCACTCAAGTAGACCCTGAGGAATCACACACACACACACACACACACACACACACACACACATTGACACACACTCAAAAATACAACATCCCCCTCCTCACACAAACACTCACATATTTCTGGAAAATAAAATGCAAATCTAATTCTGTGCACT
>OX442353.1:6673704-6686204 GCA_949357725.1 Hyperoplus immaculatus | reverse complement strand
CCATCGTTTATGAACAAGATAGTCAAATGGCTTTGTCATGTTTTCATTATGAATTTGATAACTAGTTCAACAATTTTGTATGTAATGACTCAAGCAATGAAATGAAGACTATTAGTTTTATTGGGAATGACTATTCAGCATCCATAAGTATAGTTAATTTTGACTGACATGACATAAGCAAATGACAATGTTATACAACAGCAGAGAATTGTATGAAAGCAACTGATACATGTCCAAAAGTATTTGCAATTTGTTCAGAGGAAGGAGAAATTGCTACTATGATGTGCTCAAATGACTAAATGTTGCGGAGGTTGAACTAATAGTTATGAGCATTTTCATTCTGATCTGAGAAAAGCCCCAAAGCAACTGAGAAAAACTGTAAATGAGGTGTGTTTTTGGCACACTGCAGAACATGAATTATCATATCTACTAAGTATATGGGTACTGACATGAAGTTCATTCATTGTCACATATTGCGTGCCATGTGATTGTTCTGATATTGCAATTATTTTAGCATTGTACAGAACTTTGGTCATCTTACAGTAATAGACACCAAAAAGCCTGATCCCAGCTGGTTTACAGTTTTTCTCAGTTGCTTTGGTGCTTTTCTCAGATCAGAATGAAAATTCTCATAACTATTAATGTTCAACCGCCGCAACATTTAGTCATTTGAGCACATCATACTAGCAATTTCTCCTTCCTCTGAACACATTGCAAATGCTTTTGGACATGTATCAGTTGCTTTCATACAATTCTCTGCTGTTTTATAACATTATCATTTGCTTATGTCATGTCAGTCAAAATGAAGTGTTTTTATATGCAATTCAAAGATCCTAAACTGCACCGATTCAACACTTTTAAATGACCTTAATTATTAATGATTTGAGTGTTACAATTATGTTTTTTTTCTCAAAGTCAAGCGAAGACATTTTTAATAAAGGCGAAGGGGGGCTTTGATTTCATATAAGTTCCACGCCCCTCCCCACCCAAATCATTCTCATACCGTGGCTCATTGCGAACTCACTTTCCCCCTGACGAACACAGCTCGTCTTATCCAAACGTGTCTTCAAGCCCAAACCTTCACCTTGTGAACAATTCACCTAAATGGAAACTAGAAGAGAAAAACACCAACAAAAAAGCTGTCTCGCCTCTTGCGTTCCAAACAGCCCAAGCTGTGCACATTACGACACGGACTGGAAAGGTAATTTCACATGGAACGCTCACAGTCGGCTTTAAAACAATTAGTGGCTTTGTTTGATAGGAGAGAGAGGGAGATAGAGAGAGGGATAGAGAGAAGGAGATAGAGAGAGGGAGATAGAGAGAGAGGGATAGAGAGAAGGAGATAGAGATAGGAAGAGAGAGGGATAGAGAGAAGGAGATAGAGAGAGGGAGAGGGAGCGAGAGAGAATGAGAGAGAGAGAAAGCAGAGTCTATGAGAACTGATTATTATTGCGATGGGGATTTTTTTATATTGCCTTTTTTTAAAAGCTAATTAACTCCTGAGAGCTTGGTGTGGGCTTTTGTCGACAAACGGCACGTCGTTAAAGTATTGTGGTAGAAAAACATTGTTGTGGCGTTTATAATTGTCATCCATTCAGAGTGGGCCCTGGCAGACTCTTAAGAGAGAGAAAGGGGGTCTCGCCCCAACACAATGAGACACTCACACACGTGAAACCTGACTTGGCATTTCTCTGGCCTTCTTCCCTTATCTCTGCTCCAGCCACTGTAAAGGCTTTGAGTGTACATTGAGTGTTGTGGCTTGAGATACACACACACACACACACACACACACACACACACACACACACACACAGTGCAGGCATTAGGTTCATGTATTGTCCACTCACATAGAATTTTAAAGAGCAATTTGGATCGGCCTGCTGTTTCATAGATGTTTAGCTGTAGGAATAATCTGCATGTCCAGTTAAGAGTTCTGCAATGGTCAGCATTCTTTTCCTTTTGATAAATAAAAAACCCCGATAGAATCTACCGTCCTGCAAACCTCAGCAGTCATTTATTCAATTGATTTCAAAACATTAATGAATCGTGAATTGAATGTGTTAGCAGGACAGTCTGTGCCTGTCCATATGTTCTTTTGGACTTTTATTAATAGCACGTTGATGGAAAAAAACTATATTACATGTATCTATTGTTAAATTTGGATTATTAATATTTTTAGCAGTTTATTTGATAAGGACAGCTCATTCAACAATTCACTCTAATGAGCTTTCACTTGGATTTTTTTTTAAACTGTACACTACTAGTACACACTCACAAACTACAACAGCACAAACTACATACATACTGTACATGAGACAAATGCAAATGAACACACTTAATATGCATGACCATGGCCAGTGTTTTCTTTTAAAGCGCTCTGCTCATGAATATATTTTTCCAGATCCAATTATATCAACATTTCACCTCGCCTGATATAGGCCCAGAAAATGTATTAAATAAAGAAGAAAAAATCAGGACAGCAATAACAGCAGATCTCTCTTTGTGTAACATCACCAACTGAACTGCTGTGAACTTAATCCTTAAATTCTCCCTTTGACTACATAAGCACCCTTATTGCCCTTCATTTATCTTGTTAAATTTGATGAATTATTCTCCTTTTTTCCCAGTAATCTTACTTATACTGCAGCCAACACCCACACCAAGGAGACACTTGTGCATTTAATATCAATTAGAGGCTTTGACAGGTGAGATGATTATACTGAATGTATAAAAGGGAATGCTGGAAGTCAGCATATTTTATTATACAAAACTAAAAACATATTTTTTGATAAATATTGAACATAACTGCTTCTGAAAGAGTTGAGCAAAAGTACACCTTTGAATCTGTTCTTGTGGTTTATTATATAAAAAAAACTATATTTGTTTTATTGAAGAGACTTGAGTTCCATTTAAAAGACATACGACACACATACAAGATTAATGTTTCGACATAGGTGACTGACTAGTATCATATAGTATTGAGACAGACAGCAGCATAGTAATAGAATGTGTAGAATCACTCAGTTGACAGATACATTTGTTCGTCAGATTTCTCAAAGGAGCATGGAACGTGTTGCCTCCTACATTACTAAACAGATAGAAAAAAAATAACATAATAAAACACATATTTTGAAGGATTATGTAAAAACGGAACAGGGCGAGGCTAAAGGCCGGAATCACCTGTTGATTCAATATAACACAGGTATATTATAAATCTAAAAATGAGCTCGCACTGCATAATCAATTTCAGCAAAGCAAATACAGAGCAGGTAGAAATGTTTAAATAGAATCTAGTCTCGAAATTCACTATAATTGTGTTCGATACATTTGCACTGTGTGTGGCAGTGAGCAGAGACTGTAAGGGAACCGTGATGTCAAATGGGGTTCACATGGACACTGAGCGGAGGACATAGTCATTAAAAGCTGCTTCCCTGAACTGAAGCTCCTGTACACACACACACACACACACAGCTGGTTCCTCTCCTATTAATCGAACAGACATGTCTAGCTGCTCTCTGGGGTTTCTCTGAGGCCTGGACTCACACACACACACACACACACACACACACACACACACACACACACACACACACACACACACACACACACACACACACACACACACACACACACACACACAGGCAGGCAGGCATTCAGTCTGTCTCCTGGGAACTGAAAGACACTTTATTCTGCTCTGCACTTGTTGTGTTTCACATCATTTGGACCAGAGCAGCTGACCTCTGTATGGAGCCTGTATTAGTGTTCCAGACCTTAGCCTTTCTGGTATAAATGTTAAGTCTAACGCATCAGCCCAAATATCCCCTGATGACATCAGCAGGGGGTTTATTTCAGACATTAGAAAGCTCCTCCGGCCCGAATAATTGATTTTAAAGGTTGAGTCTGCTTATAACAAATAAACTAATTCTCTTGTGTAAAATCAGTGGGGTGCCCCTTTAAGGTAAGACCACATCCACCCCCTGCCTGCTTGACACCTTTAAGCCTATATATAAAAAAATGACTCAAGGTTTCTCTATCCAGTAACTGTTCAATCCTAATGTATGTGCATTTTGTTCCTTAGCAAGGAGGACTGATCATTTAATAATTAAGTTCATTTTTGTTAATTTATTTTTTAAATCAGTGCATATCTCCTCACGATCTGCTACCTGTCCATACTGTGTGTGCTCTGAAAAGAAATCTGGTATTACACAGCCTAGGCTTTGTAAACTGGCATGTAAACAAAGGCCCACAGTTTACAGAGCCTGTGTGTTAATAATGAATTATTTTCAGCGCACATACAGTATGCACAGGTAGCAAATCGGGAGTAGATATACCCTGATTTTTGACAAATAGTGATTAAGACAACAAACGTTCTCCAGAATCACTGACTCCACCTTTAAAATAGTGGAACGAGCATGGTAATGTGTAGGCGACATCTTCAGTTGTTGAATAAAAATATAATCCCTTCACGTTCATTCGACCTCTTACAGATACTTTAATCACACTTTCTTTGATTTATTTTTATAGATACAAATTTGCCTCCTAATTAATATCCTGTTAATATTTTTTCATGAAATCATAAATCAAATGGAGATTCTGATATTTATATGTATTTTTTAAATGAGGGAATACATTGGTTAACTTGTTGCTTTCATATCACATGTATCGAGGGTGAACACTTATTTTACAGACAACACCGTTCACAACTATGGGTTAAACATATGGTATATCTCACTCATTTCCTTAAGAGAGTATATATTCTAGTCAGTGTCTCCACACAATCAAGCTTTATTCCAGCTTGGTTTACCTCAACAGTCCTCATTAAGAAATCCTCCATGAACATACAGGAGCACAGCAGCTAGAGAGAGAATAGATCATTTGTTTGAAAAGTCAAGATATTGTTTTTTCTGTTACTTCCCCTGTTTTACCCCGGCTCTGCTCGGTCCCCCCGGAGGCCACGAGAGGAAACGCACAAAGGCCCGCACCGCTTTTGTTAATTAAAGCTGTCAATCAAGAAAAAGAGACTTGTTCCTTTTTTTCTTTTTTTCCCTCCCTCTCTCTCTCTCTCTCTCTCTCGCGCTCTCTCTCTCCGGATCTGTTTGTGTCGCTCCTCTGATCAAAGCCGTGATGAAAGGATGAAAGCCCATTTTCTTCCAAGTAAACAAGAGGATCTGTCATGTCTTTTTAATGCCAGACTCCTTCATGTAAAACTTTTGGTTGATGTGTTCAAAGTTTTTTTTTTTTTTTTTTATTATTATTGTATCTTCATCTTTTATTCATCTCTTTCCCCCTCTGTAGATTCAGTCACTAGTAACACACATTTTGGCTTCATTACGCCAGTATACTGGTGGCACAAAGGAATATTGTTTTTCTCTGCACTCGCAAAACACTCGAGACAGAGAGAGAGAGAGAGAGTTCTTCTATGATTCATGAGACAAAACATTCCCTCTCTTCCATCCTAAATTACCTTTAATGCAAATGAGAATTTCAATGGAACCGTTGTTGTTGGAGGAAAAAACAAAACACTTACATTTAACCCAGTCCTGAGACACACTAACATTACTATTATAACATAATAAAAAATTCCATATTCAGCTAATACTGCATGGTCCTATGCCGATTGCCTTTATGCACAATGCTATTCCCCTCCCTGTTGTCTAAAAGCTTTTCTTTCAGCAAAAGGTCTTAAAAGGAGGAGGTGTAAAAAAAATAATGGCAAACCAAAGCACTCCCTGTTATTTGCATTAGCATATTTTAATACAATTTGCTGAGAAAAAAAAATATGACTAATAAATTGTATGTCAACAGAGCAGGCCTGAGTTTAGGAGAGCAGAAATGAGACGCAAAGGAGTAATAAGAGCGTGAGCGCAATACAGCAGAGAAGAGAAAATACCTTCAGGTGCTCATACACACATGCATAGATGTGTTGGAAAATATTATTTATGGAGCCTAGGCATATTGTTTTGTGGCTTGGAGTTCACTGAATATGCAGATACTGTGAATTTAAATGTACAGGTGGTTTGGTTGGCATGCGTTTGTAACCGTGTTCAAACAAAAACATTAATTTCGGTCTGAGGAAAACATGCTACTGAGTTGCCTCATGGGATATGTAGGACCCAGTGTTTCTGGAGCTTGAACCTTCCTAAGAAAAAGCGTCAAAATATCTCAGGAGTAAATTTGCCGGAGCAGCCCTTTCATGTGAAGAATTGTTCACTTGTGATCCCTCGTCACAGGTTATGGACAAGGGCTGTACACAGTTCAAAGAAAGCCAGTGTTTCACAAGGAAAATGCAAGAAACACCAATCCAAACCCAATTCTGTGTAACAGAAAGAAGGATTTATTTCCCGTTATCCCTTTTTGAATCCACAAATTAAGGGGTTGAGAAACTTGCTGCATGACGTTTGCAGGCTTACATGAAAGCGGTCCACGTATGCACGGTTTCATTCATACTGCCCGCGTCTGCCCGTGTCAGTCTTGTGGTCCGTGCATGCGCTTTTTGCCAAGCCACTCAATTATTTAATAATTATTAGTATTTTCTAAGAATGATTATGGAAAGTTTAATTGATATAACTTCTTTACATGTTGAGATTTTTGGTTCAGAGTATTGAAAAAAACTACTTTTATGACGTTGGCAGTTAAAGATGGTTGTACAGGAGAATTATACAGACGCACACAGACAAGGCTTTCAAATAAACACCTTTATGTACAATTTGGACCTTTTATTCATACTAGTTTGAAAAAAAAAGATGTTATGGAAATGCATTCGTAACAACGTTTGCTGCATCAGGCAGCAAAACCCATTTCTTATCTTAATACTAAGTAACTCGCTGATTAAGGTGAAGAGTGGCACAGATAGCAGGCAATAGCATGATAGTGACAATGGACTGCCTACTAGCGTATATGTACTTACAGTGCAGTATTCTCTGCATCTGTATCATTTATATGCAGCATAGGGAGGTGGAAAACAGTCACTGATTACTGTGTACGGGAGCGGAAATGGCAAGCAGGCATTAGTGCACAGAGACATTAGCGTTTTGTCCCAGACAGCCTGTTAGCTGAAGTGGGTTTTAATTAGCTATTTTCCAGTTAGCAAATGGAAGAATTATCAGTGGCCCCAAAAACAAGATTGAAGCTGGGCATGGGATATATACACAAACACACACACACACACACACACACACACACACACACACACACATTCACCTTTGCATGTGCACAAAAAAATATACACAATCACACACGCAATACCTGGCACACACAAAAGGACCGCCAAGTACAAAGACAAACACTCAAAGTAAATGACAGATACAGACGTATCATATTAGCATAATGTGTGGCTCACAAATGGGAAAAACCCATTATCTAGTTGTACGGACAAAATGATTTTTTTTCACCTGCTTTCAAACAACAAACCGCATCAGCCCCACTCACACACACACACACACACACACACACACACACACACACACACACACAAACACACACGCACACACAAACACACACAAACACACGCACACACATGCACACACACACACACATACACACACACACAATGCTCTGCTCACTATAGAAGTGTTTATAAAAGCAAGATTGCTCTCAATTTCATTCTATCAGCTGTGGTGATGCGGGGCACTCCTGGCTGCCTGTTGCTGCTTTATGGAGCTGCTCTGAGCCGTGACAACACCATGATAACACTATGGTCTTAAGTTATTAGCCAACGCTTTTAATTAGAATATATACCTGTCAACACTGTCTGATTGTTTCTTCTTCTTCTTTCTATATGTGGGTGCACCGCGGAGGCATTATTAATATTTAGATGGGGAGCCTCAGAGGTGTTCTAATGTGCATATAGCCTTCCCCACATCACTGTTGGATGGAGGGCTGAATTCCCCTGATGGCCCTTCATCTCTGCATGTAGCCTCTCTAATAGGGGAGACTAAGACTCAGGCCAATTTGTAGTGTAGCAAGAACATGTTGTGTGTCGCACAGGTTTTTTTTAAAAGTCTACAACGCTGTTAAAAGCAACGCTACAATGGTGTTGGATTACAAAAGAGAAAAAGGATCCATGCATGAAGTACAATTCATTTGCAGTTGTTGTTCACATTATATAATTCAAAATGAGGGGATAATTACCTAATGCATATGTATGTTGACCTGTGTGAGTTCTTCCACTTCAAATGCTGCCTGAGCACTGTTAGCACTATGCCTGTGTTATAGTCACATTGAATAGAGATGTAGAGTTGAATTCATCAGACCAAAGTGTCCACTTGTTCCATTAGCCTATACAACTTGTGCAATGGACATTTAACAAGGGAGTCTACAACAGGAAACAAAGAACAGCTCACCTTCAAAGTGAAATGTTTGAGTTTTTTACGGTCATTTATGGAGAGCTAAACTATTCAATTTCCCTTGTGTACTGTCACCTAAACATTGTGGTATTCACAGTGCCTTGCGCTTGAGTTAATAGTCCTACATTATGTTCCATCATTGTTAGGGGGCTGGGCAATATGGCTGAAATCAATATAACAATAATGAATAAATATTTCTTGTCATTTAAAAAAAAATCACATTAGGAAATTGGATCATTTGAGGATGAGCACTATTAATTGTGTTCCAGTGTTATGTACATGGAGAGAACAACCCTGATAAATATATATAAATCGGAAATTTCATATGACAAAGTAAGACATACATTTTAATTTTGTCACATGAAAAATCATATTGAATCATTGCTTAACTCTTCTATCACTTGTACTGTAAAATAATACCGCACTCATATGTGACTGACTGTACTGCAGCTTTATGTGTTGAAGGGAAGGTGACCAAACTCCTCTATATTCATAAATATGGAGGTGCCAGTACTATGACCCGTGGCAGTTTAATTATACTAACGTTGAGGTGTGGCTGTGAAATAGCAGTTTGCTAATCCGGGCCACTCACAATACTTTCCTACTTGTGCCGCTTTATAATGCAGTGGAAGTTCAAAGAGAGATTTTGCAGCAGAAAGTCCCCCCAGGCTTTTTTTCAAACAGCGTTGGGCCGACTGTATTGGAGTGTGTAGGTAGAGTTGGAGGGAATAGAAGCTGAGCAAATATTTGAAAGCCTTCTCCAAAAAACTGAATAACAATGAGGTGATTTTTTTTTAAAGAAAAGAAAAAGAAAGTCTCCCTCTCCAAATGGTGTGTGGGAGAGAGACATCTGTAGTGTGTGCAGGTGAGCTCAGGTGAACGTAGTATAGAGGACTAAAAGTCCCTGATGCAATAACCGATCCGTCGACATTCTTGGTCCACAACTTTTCCAAGGGCCTGACTGTGTACATGGGGGCTGCATTCACACTTCTTACTGTGCCTTTAAAGTCATTACCGTATAATAAAACCAAACAGGCTAATGTGATCAGGCCATAGCAGGTGTTGGGAGTCCCGCGGTATACCTTCTTTAACAACCCTGAACATAACAGGCATGAACTTTCAACGTTCCAGCGCAGACAGAGACTTCTAGTTACAAAGCAGCCATGTCATGTTGTTGACTCATAAAACCACTTGAATCCAGTGTTTCAGTGGACATCACACCTACACAACTCAATTTAGGCTGATCCTTTTTATCCTAATGTGTCATTTATACAGACCTATATACAGTGTGATAAACAATGTAAATCGCTCAACTACTGATTTTGAAAGTTAGAACGCTTCTGATCCTTTGAATAAAACAGTAACTCGTCTGCATAAATTGGACCTCTTTCCCTTGTGAGCAGATGCCTTGTAAACACTCCCCTCCCTGCCCTCCCCGATGTCTTGAAAAAGTCAAGGCGGTGATATCTCATCGACTGTGACATCTCCGTGTTTCAAAATGGAAGAGCCGTGTAGCTCTGAAAGTTTACCCACATCAAATATAAAGCAAAACAAAACCTCCGCGTTCCAGCGAGACCACTTTCAACCTTTAATATTTCAAACCCCCCCCCCTCCTCCCTTCTTACTCTCTCTCTCTCTCTTGCCGGCAATCAGGAAGCAATCTTTCCTTGTCTCTCTCCACAGGACCTTGGGGGACTTGTGGGTACATAGTGTGAGGGGAAGACGTCTGAATGTGAGATGACTGCTCCAGATCGCATGGTGGATAGAGTGTTGCTTAGTGGAGGGGTTGGTTTAATTGGAGAGAGTGGCTGGCTTCTCCTGCGTATAGGGAGGGTATATAGGAATATGCCAGAGTGGCTCCCAGTGGCTCGGCACACATCGCCATAACCAGTGACCTAGAAAAGGAACACTGATCACTCCCCGGAGCTGACGCCACCGCTAACCAACAACGCACATGGTCGGAAGTCTGCTGTCGATCAGGGAGAAAACACAGGGGCATTGTGGGTAGAAAACCAGGGGCAGGGCAGCGGCTATGCAGGAGCCACGGTGACTTCTGTGGAGAAGAGAAGAGAAAAGAGAATTGAGTTACCTTGGACTGCTTTGTTCCAATAGAAGGATGCAGACCAAGGTCCCATTATATTTAATTACTAAAAAAAGGACGTTACCCGATGGGGGCAGAGGTTGCTACGGAGACAGTAAGACCCAATCAGACACAGCTCCAAACCCCCCCCCCCCCAAAAAAAAACACTCAACACTGTATTAAGAACCTTTTATGTCATTACAATAGCATTTTACAATATTGTTATTCATCATCTGTTAATACTACAGCCTCCACTCAGGGGTTAGAAGCAACAGAAGAACCATATAGTTGCCTAGATTACGGTTTGGGATGCACCGGTTCATGATAGAAGCATACACTGTAGATTTGAAAAAATCAAGCTCATCACCATCCAACCGCCAGTACAGTATACTATATAAAATATCGTATATCGTATAGAATATCGATATATATATATATATATATATATATATATATATATATATATATATAGAGGCTACTGGCTACTCTCTTTCAAAGCCACTTATCGTAATACAATCTACTCCATGTATTTAAAACAGCATGATGGCTATAATGGACAGATGTTGCTTCCATGTAAATACTGTATTTTAAAGTCAAGTCTATACAGAAATAACTGTTAAGAAATGTTCGATAATTAAGCATTTGTATTACTGAATTTACACTACACTTGCACTATATATCCACAACTACAGAATAGGCCTTCAGATGGTTTTGTATTGATCTAAAATGTGCAGGTGGGTACTCACTATATCTTGATATTTTAGGTCAAGCTTGGACTGCACCACACTGGTTTACTCCCTTTATACTTGCTTTCCTCAGCTATGCAGAAACGTATTCGCAATCCTCTTTCAGCTGAGCCCACAACAAGGCTCCATTTTGCTAAAAGTCACCTCCAAGTTGTCACCCATGTCACAGGGATATAATTTTACAACATGGGCTGGGTAGTGTGTCTGTACTACTGTCATGTACATATGACATATACACAATTTCCTCTCTAACAATTGGTCTCAAAGGGCTAAATTGTAAGCCTCGGTTTCCCATCAAAAAGCAATTTGGGTGGTGTAACAATAGTTCCGATGTACCTGTGTGAAACGTGTGAACATTCCCCTCGAAATTACACACAGTCTGGGCTTTATAATGAGGGGAATCAGATGGAGGGAGAGAGAGAGAGACTTCTATTAGTGGTGGGGGAGAGGACTCTTGCCTTCCCTCCATCAATTAGTGCTGTAGCCAGGCAGAGGAGCCAGGGAAAGCAGCCAGTGGTTCAGTCAGTGCATAGGGCTGCTTAGTTACCCCATGACTTTGATTCAGCTGGCCCAGATGTGGCGACGAATAGACAATTTTAGGTTTGAAATCAAGCAAACTCTATGCACTCACACACACACCTTACCAAGGCATTGAACTGGGCATATCACAACAGACCCAGTGACCATTAGCAGGGCTAGTTAAAAAAACAGCCTGACCGAGAGATGGACAGCAATTCCTCCAATGCATCTTGCAAGACTCAGACTTAGCCCCATCCTGCACACTTTGGATGTTTCCTTAGATGATAAAATAAAATATAGATATGAATGAGGAAGCGCCAGCAAGATGTGACTGTACATAACTTTCTTCTGGTTTGCAGGATGCTGTAAACTGCGTAATACAAGCTGAGGTTTGAAACTGTGGTTCCCAATCTGGGGGTTGGGACCCTCCAAGTGGTCACAAGAAAAACGTGTCAATGTTGTTTTATTCATGAGATATATAACAGGCTAAGGAAGCAGGAAAAGGTCACAGCACACACAAAATCTGAATGATTTATTTTAACGTTCATCTTGGCATTGTTTTTATACTCATGAAAGACTGCTTTTAGAATTAAAGAGTCACTACTGCTTTTGCAAAACGAATACGATTCAATCATGTATGCAAATACTGTAAATAGTATTGCCCATTGCAAAGGAAATATAAAAGCAGGCCATCTAATATGATTCTGTATTATGCCTGATCTAAATGCACTAAATACATTGGCCAGATCTGAGGCTGCAACATGACTAGATTGTGTCCTCTTTTTTTTCTATTTCAAATCTCTCTCCATC